>NW_025574372.1:0-49493 GCF_020424385.1 Procambarus clarkii | reverse complement strand
TGTTTCCTCTCTACTTATACTTACAAAATGAACGGTATGGTAAACAACACAACTCAATTCCAATGCAATGTCACACGAAATTATTGAATCAAATTGAAAATATTTCGAAATCTATGAAAATTCAATTTATCAATGCTATCAGATACATTGAAATGGAATCGTGACATATTTTGTATAGCGTGTGTTTATATTACATGCAACAGATAGCACTGTTTTACAAAATAAGCATGTTTTTACCTGTCACAGGTGAGGCATCTATATAGTAGTTATATAAAAACACGCGCACATTCAAATGGAACGTTGTGTAAAAATTTTAAACCAATCGGTAAAGAACTTTTGGAGATTACAGCGTGTGTTGCGATTGTGTCCAACAGATTGTGCTCTTTAAAAAAAAAAATGTTTTTTCCTGTCAAAGGTGAGGCATGTATATAGTAGGTATATAAAAACACGCTCCTATTAGAATGCAACGTTGTGTAAAAATTTCAAAGCAAACGTTAGAGGTTTCGAAGATTTCCCTCACATGAGAAATGTATAAAAAACACCGTTTTCCAAAAAAAAACATGTTTTCCCCGCCACAGACGTGACATCTATATAGTATGTATATAAAAACTCGCTCGGATGCGAATGGATCGTCGTGTGAAAATTTTAAAGCAATCGGGGAAGAACTTTCGGAGATTAGCGATTTTGAACAAATGAACATTTACATTTTTATTTATATTGATAGCCTGAGTTGTTCTTATGGGTAACGAATGGTGCTGTTGTTTAAAAAAAAATGTATTACATGCAATATTATCTGCATATTGCATGTAATATTATAAAATGGTGTCGGGTTTTCCGACACCAGGAGTTATTCTTGGGAGATGAGCTAAGTAAAGTCAAGCCAGTCCTCGGGCCGGGCTTGGGAAGTAGAAGACCTCCCTGATCCCCATCAAGCTGGTCTGAGTACCTTAAGTAGTTTAGGTTAGATGCACATCTTTTGCATGATTGATTTCACCCAAGACGTCCTTTTCATGTGTTGAATGTTGATTTGTTGTCTGGTGATGATCTCGTATGATCACGACTCACAGGATTGAAAGGCAGAGTTGGACAGAGTAATACAGAGTAGACTGACATGTATTGTTGTAAGAGTATTGATACCAGGCAAAGAGTAGCAGGTCATGTTCAGCAACAGTAGAAGCAGATCATGTTCAGCAACAGTAGTAGCAGGTCATGTTCAGCAACAGTAGTAGCAGGTCATGTTCAGCAACAGTAGAAGCAGATCATGTTCAGCAACAGTAGTAGCAGGTCATGTTCAGCAACAGTAGTAGCAGATCATGTTCAGCAACAGTAGTAGCAGGTCATGTTCAGCAACAGTAGAAGCAGATCATGTTCAGCAACAGTAGTAGCAGGTCATGTTCAGCAACAGTAGTAGCAGATCATGTTCAGCAACAGTAGTAGCAGATCATGTTCAGCAACAGTAGTAGCAGGTCATGTTCAGCAACAGTAGTAGCAGATCATGTTCAGCAACAGTAGTAGCAGGTCATGTTCAGCAACAGTAGTAGCAGATCATGTTCAGCAACAGTAGTAGCAGGTCATGTTCAGCAACAGTAGTAGCAGATCATGTTCAGCAACAGTAGTAGCAGATCATGTTCAGCAACAGTAGTAGCAGGTCATGTTCAGCAACAGTAGTAGCAGATCATGTTCAGCAACAGTAGTAGCAGGTCATGTTCAGCAACAGTAGTAGCAGGTCATGTTCAGCAACAGTAGAAGCAGATCATGTTCAGCAACAGTAGTAGCAGGTCATGTTCAGCAACAGTAGTAGCAGATCATGTTCAGCAACAGTAGTAGCAGGTCATGTTCAGCAACAGTAGTAGCAGATCATGTTCAGCAACAGTAGTAGCAGGTCATGTTCAGCAACAGTAGTAGCAGATCATGTTCAGCAACAGTAGTAGCAGATCATGTTCAGCAACAGTAGTAGCAGGTCATGTTCAGCAACAGTAGTAACAGATCATGTTCAGCAACAGTAGTAGCAGGACATGTTCAGCAACAGTAGTAGCAGATCATGTTCAGCAACAGTAGTAGCAGATCATGTTCAGTATCATTAGTAGCAGATCATGTTCAGCAACAGTAGTAGCAGGTCATGTTCAGCAACAGTAGTACCAGATCATGTTCAGCAACAGTAGTACCAGATCATGTTCAGCAACAGTAGTACCAGATCATGTTCAGCAACAGTAGTAGCAGGTCATGTTCAGCAACAGTAGTACCAGATCAGGTTCAGCAACAGTAGTAGCATGAAGTTATAATCCTAAACAGTAACATTGCGTAACGTAACGCAACATCAGTAGGAAGAGATCAAGCGACGCAACATGGAATTAAGAGCTCACGTGATGAAGGAACAACGGAATTAAGAGCTCACGTGATGAAGGAACAACGGAATTAAGAGCTCACGTGATGAAGGAACAACGGAATTAAGAGCTCACGTGATGAAGGAACAACGGAATTAAGAGCTCACGTGATGAAGGAACAACGGAATTAAGAGCTCACGTGATGAAGGAACAACGGAATTAAGAGCTCACGTGATGAAGCAACAACGGAATTAAGAGCTCACGTGATGAAGCAACAACGGAATTAAGAGCTCACGTGATGAAGCAACAGTGACTTGAGTGCATCATTTAGTTAACTAGATAAAGAGCAATGGTGGAATAGGTCATTCCCGCCCATCTCAACTTTTAATATAACTAAAATCAACCATCACAAATTACCAACAAAACGCTTAGTCAAATTTTTTAATGCCTATTTAAGGGCTTAATTTATAATGTAATCATAATGTCGAAATTTGTCTTTTTGGTCAGCAGCGAGATATATATGTGTCTTCTGAATGGACCTTTTGTCAGCCAGAACAGTTTAGATGAACCTTCAGTCAACACGGCCTGTATAGTTAGACCTTCAGTCAACACGACCGGTATAGATGGACCTTCAGTCAACACGGCCTGTATAGTTAGACCTTCAGTCAACACGACCGGTATAGTTGGACCTTCAGTCAACACGGCCTGTATAGTTAGACCTTCAGTCAACACGACCGGTATAGTTGGACCTTCAGTCAACACGACCGGTATAGATGGACCTTCAGTCAACACGGCCTGTATAGTTAGACCTTCAGTCAACACGACCGGTATAGTTGGACCTTCAGTCAACACGGCCTGTATAGTTAGACCTTCAGTCAACACGACCGGTAAAGATGGACCTTCAGTCAACACGACCGGTATAGTTGGTCCTTCAGTCAACACGACCGGTATAGATGGACCTTCAGTCAACACGACCGGTATAGATGGACCATCAGTCAACACGACCTGGTTAATGCAGGCAGAATAATCCGACATTTAATAAGTGTATTCCACATAGCACAACCTTCTTGTTTGTGCCGCCGCCATACAACGACCTTTCTTCCATTGTGGTCGTTATAGTGCAACGTTATAGTGAATGTGGTTGATATAAAGAGACATTTTAGAAACCAGTAGAGATCTGTTGTAACCCAGTACTCAGGACAATCTCTGTAGTCCTGCCATTAGACCAAAACGGAACACTGGAATTGAACTGCAATATTTTACATACCACAGAGTCTATCACAGATTAAGAAAGTAATTAGAAACAGCAATGCTAAAGATGTACAGTGACCACAACACAGCAGTTGCAACATCAGGATCTGCGGGTTGGCACAAGAATTCAACCAACTACGAACCACTTAGTTTGATGAAAGGGAGCAGTAGAGCAACAGAAGTACACTTACATCGCATCAGGCTTGGATACCCATGTGCATGGGAAATAGGCTTACAGGTTCCGGAAGATGAGAGGAAATGTCAGCACTGTGGAGAAATGCCCGACAGACCACTGGAACATTATCTAACACAGTGCACAGTTACAAACCCATTAAGATTTCAACTTAGATTCAACAGAGCAGAAGAAGTTGTTAAACACATATGGCAAAATCTTACTGAGACGACCATACGAGTCATAAATACTCATACTCCGCCCAAGTAAAACAGAAACAAGCAACACTTAGTGGGCCAGCCATAGGCTTAGGGCCCGCCCAGTGGACCAGCCATAGGCTTAGGGCCCGCCCAGTGGACCAGCCATAGGCTTAGGGCCCGCCCAGTGGACCAGCCATAGGCTTAGGGCCCGCCCAGTGGGCCAGCCATAGGCTTAGGGCCCGCCCAGTGGGCCAGCCATAGGCTTAGGGCCCGCGCAGTGGACCAGCCATAGGCTTAGGGCCCGCGCAGTGGACCAGCCATAGGCTTAGGGCCCGCCCAGTGGGCCAGCCATAGGCTTAGGGCCCGCCCAGTGGACCAGCCAGAGGCTTAGGGCCCGCCCAGTGGACCAGCCATAGGCTTAGGGCCCGCCCAGTGGGCCAGCCAGAGGCTTAGGGCCCGCCCAGTGGACCAGCCAGAGGCTTAGGGCCCGCCCAGTGGGCCAGCCATAGGCTTAGGGCCCGCCCAGTGGACCAGCCAGAGGCTTAGGGCCCGCGCAGTGGACCAGCCATAGGCTTAGGGCCCGCGCAGGAATATCCCTGCAAAAACAACAACAAAAATTGCAATATCAGCAGAAAGAACCCATAAAAAAAGGACAATACGATCTAAAATATGAGGGAATATATATATGAAAACTCTGCCATGTGTGAAACTTTTGGGCGAAGTTTATGCGCATTACAAACATTGACTCGGTTATACACGCGGGGTATAAACACCGAGATATATATATATATATAACTTCTCGGAGAATATACAACGATTATTTTGTGCTGGACTGTATTCTGGAATACAATATACCTGCTGGTTACTGTATTCTGGAATACAATATACCTGCTGGTTGGTCAGTAAAGTAGGATGACGACTTGATAATCATCCAGACGTCGATAGGCCGTAATCTCAACACCAAACTGACAAACACGATAATGAAATCTTTTGCCACTGGTAAAACTTATTACATTATGGAGGAAAAGAGTAACTGTGGAGTTACAACCTTTGGCGTTACAACCTGTGGAGTTACAACCTGTGGAGTCACAAGCGGTGGAGTTACAACCTGTGGATTCACAACCTGTGGAGTTACAACCTTTGGCGTTACAACCTGTGGAGTCACAAGCGGTGGAGTTACAACCTGTGGAGTTACAACCTGTGGAGTCACAAGCGGTGGAGTTACAACCTGTGGAGTTACAACCTGTGGAGTTACAACCTGTGGAGTTACAACTTGTGGAGTTACAAGCTGTGGAGTTACAACCTGTGGAGTTACAAGCTGTGGAGTTACAACCTGTGAAATTACAACCTGTGAAGCTACAACCTGTGGAGTTACAACCTGTGGAGTTACAACCTGTGGAGTAACAACCTGCGGAATCACAACCTGTAGAGTTACAACCTGTGGAGTTACAACCTGTGGAGTTACAACCTGTGGAGTAACAACCTGCGGAATCACAACCTGTAGAGTTACAACCTGTGGAGTTACAACCTGTGGAGTTACAACCTTTGGAGTTACAACTTGTGGAGTTACAACCTGTGAAGTTACAACCTGTGGAATCACAACCTGTAAAGTAACAACCTGTGGAGTTACAACCTGTAGAGTTACAACCTGTGAAGTTACAATATGTACAGTTACAACCTTTGGAGTCACAAACTGTGGAGTTACAACCTGTGGAATCACAACCTGTGGAGTTACAAGTTAAAACCTGTGGAGTTACAACCTGTGGAGTTACAACCTGTGGAATCACAACCTGTGGAGTTACAACCTGTGAAGTTACAACCTGTGGAGTTACAACCTGTGGAGTTACAACTTGTGGAGTTACAACCTGTGGAGTTACAACCTGTAGAGTTACATCCTGTAGAGAGACAACTTGTGGAGTTACAACTTGTGGAGTTACAACCTGTGGAGTTACAACCTGTGGAGTTACAACTTGTGGAGTTACAACCTGTGGAGTTACAACCTGTGGAGTTATAACTTGTGGAGTTACAACCTGTGGAGTCACAACCTGTGGAGTTATAACTTGTGGAGTTACAACCTGTGGAGTTACAACCTGTGGAGTCACAACCTCTGGAGTCACAACCTGTGGAGTTATAACTTGTGGAGTTACAACCTGTGGAGTCACAACCTCTGGAGTCACAACCTGTGGAGTTATAACTTGTGGAGTTACAACCTGTGGAGTTATAACTTGTGGAGTTACAACCTGTGGAGTCACAACCTCTGGAGTCACAACCTGTGGAGTTACAACCTGTGGAGTTACAACCTGTGGAGTTACAACCTGTGGAGTCCTGAATGAATTCACAACCACCATTACTCTCCAGTGTCAACATTTAAACGATGCTTTCGTCTGTGTTTACATGAGAGAACATTATTATTCCCCTGTATACATATCGTCTTGTGCGTGTACATGAGTACATATGTATAAATGCTTGGCGTGCAAGGCCCCCAAGTTCAGTAGTTGACGTCATGGCGCCGAGGGTTCGATTCTCCGAGTGATTATTATTGTTGATGATACATATGTATGTGTCGTGATCGCTGCTTCATTCCGAACACGGCGATTACACAACGATAACTCCCTTGCCTCAGGAGCCGTTACTACCCTTATGTAATTCCCCACACCAGAAGACCATTGGGTCGTACCACTAGGTATATACACGAGCTCAGTGAAAGGACATACGAAGGTGATTAAAGGCCGTCGGGTTTGTGGGGAACCGACTTGTGAGATTTATATTTATTTATTTTACATGAATTTATATAGTATTTATATTTACGTAAATTTATGTATTTCGATAGGAATTGTATGAAGGTTAAGCAGACTCTATTTCTACAATATTCTTACAAATCGACTCCTTTATACATTAGGGGGGGGGGGGTTATATTGTTTATTTATGCAGCCAATCAAACTACAGTATTATTAAACAACATATATTAGTAATTGAAACTGAGAGGCCTTATCTTATATGGCTGATTTAGTCCTAAACAACCAGTAGGAACACGGATGAATAAGCCAGTCGATCCACCATGTGGGTGTGGCTGGCTCCCAACTCATGTACTGGTTATTAGGTTACTATTCTTGCTTCCTCTTCAATTGTTCCTGTCAAAGGCTAGTTACATAATAGCAGTAGTCCTATATATATATATATATATATATATATATATATATATATATATGACAGCTATATCTGAGGAAATATTGCCAATTTCAATAGAGATGAGAATAATACTCACCCTGGGTTGGTGGCTGACTCATGTCCTAACCGGAATTATCCTATCTACCTAACATTCCTGGCCAGGAATGACTGGATAAGATTTCGGAAAGACACTTCCCTTGTTTAGATGATGACTGCATGTTGATGGCAGAAGCTATAATTTACTCTCCATAACACTTCGTCCAAGGGAGAATTATTAGAGCTGAACGCGCTCCAGCGACCTGTTGTCTTAACAATAATGGCTGAACCTTGGCCCTCCCTCCCACTGTTGCCCCTTGTTCTCCTGATGCATCAAGAAGTCTTAGAAAGGTCATATTTACTCTACTTTGGTACTAATAATTAAGTTAATTCAAGTGAAATGGTTTTATGATGTTAACAGTCCAAAGACTGCTGTATTAATAATAATTCCCAGCAGAATAGCTGGTGAAATTAATAGCGCTCTGTGGCAATGATATCTCGTTTTTTACGAGAGGAAATTTCGCCTGCACCACGTCTTCTATAAGTGAATTTATATATACAGTTCATCAGCAATATTTTCTGCCTTATGTATTGAATATTAGTAAATGGTGTCGGGTTTTCCGACAGGGTTTTCCAATTTAATTACATAACTAGACTCTGACAATGAATAACACATTAACTTACTCTCTCTGGTTATATCAGCGTCGCATACCCATAAACCCACTAAACCTCCTCGGTCACCACGTGGACTCGTAACTTCCGCCTATGTCCCTGAAACCGAATCATCACTATAACTCTACACACCCGGTTAGTCTTACATTCAATACTCACATACTGCAGACTTGACTTGCTCAACAAGATCACATCGGGTTCCCCACAGATTTGTCAGTTTCACTTCGTTGCTGTTATAGACGGAAATAATGAGGACTTGTTGTACCGCTCCTACCACCAGACTGCCTCCAGCCGCTCATAGCCTCAAACATTACACCCCGCATCCCAAGGTGGGTATAATCCGATTAACCGTAAATCTCCTTGTTACTACAAACTTGAGGTCACCCTTTGTCCTCTTGGCTGGTACATTTGTTTGGGCAGGCAACTGCAGTCTTAATCCCTTTTGACCTTTTCTCGATGAGTGAGCAGTCGTCTGAGAACTTAACATGTATTTCCACTCATAATTTGTAAAGTATTGTAATGTTTGATTCTCTAGCTAATATTCATTCCTAACTTGTGGATTGCAACATTTGTATGTATTCACCTAGTTGGTTTCACCTCGTTGCGTTTGCGGGGGTTGAGCTCTGTTCTTTCGGCCTGCCTCTCAACTGTCAATCAATCAACTGTTATTAACTACTAACTAACAATTTTTTCACACACACACACACACACACACACACACACACACACACACACACACACACACACACACACACACACACACACACACACACACACCAAAGACCAAAGAGCCAGAGCTCAACCCCCGCAAACACAACTAGGGGAGTACACACACACACACACTTTGCGGGACCAAAGAGCCAGAGCTCAACCCCCGCAAGCACAACTAGGTGAGTACACACACACACACACACACAAATAGGAAACAGCCCGTAAAAGCTATCTAACTTCCCAGGTACCTATTTACTGCTAGGTAACAGGGACATCAGGGTGAAGGAAACTCTGCTCATTTGTTTTTCCGCCGTCTACCGGGATTGAACCCTGGTCCCTAGGTCTACAAGTCTAGAGCGCTGTCCACTCAATCAATCAGCCCCGGGCTGGCTGAGTATGAATGTATAAATGGATGTATGCATGTATGTGTGAATGTATGTTTGTATGTATGTATGTATGTATGTATGTATGCATGTATGTATGTATGTATGTATGTGTTATAAATATATGTGAGTGGGGCTTCTATGGGGGACTTGGTACTATTAAGGGGTAAGGGTAGTTAGAAGACAAGAGTATCAAATATGGGAGAGCTAAAAGGCCCGGCCCCCAAAATAAACTATCCACAGTAGTAATAACTTGCTACAAGACCATATATGTTAGTCTAAGGGTTGATCACTGCGCTCCCACCTTGGAAGAAGAGATACTCTGTAATTCATGTACTTATTTATTAACCCCTTAACAACCCCCCATATACACTCACACCAATAACAATAATAATAATAACTTTACCACACTATCTTACGTTAAAAGCCTTGGTCCACATAGGCAGGATACAAGGTTTACACTAATAACAAGCTAGGGTAAAGTACTACTGGATAAGCACTGAAGCTGGATGCAGCTTAGGGTAGTGATACCACGTGGGACCCTAATACAAAACACAACACTTAGGGGTACCCAAAACACTGGCAAATACTATCCCCAGGTCTCACCAATCGTTACTACCAGAGTAGGTACACTTAGAAATCATACAATACTTAACTTAATGGTACAGGAACTTAAGGTAAGGGAAATAAGTAAGAGGAGAAGGGAGGAGATTAGGGGTGCAGCCACAGAGTAGGTCTCGTCCGCACGAACGCCAGCCAGAGAAGAACCTCCTAGCGACCAGCTAGGCCTCCCATGTCGTGGTGCCGGAAGGAGCCTAATTGATCGTGCAGCTAAGCACATTAAAGATCTTCCCCTATGCAACGTATTGTTACTTTACAAATGATTAGAAGGTATTAGTAAGCAAAGTTGGTGCCTATGTTATTATTTAATAATCAACCCCCAGCTCAGTCTTTAAATGCTCTTTGAGAAACAATAATAGTCTTACGTCTGGCAGGGAAGATACAAACAATTGCCGCTCGAGATGCACTCAACTGTACTACCAGAAAGTTTAATAGCTCAATTTTGACCTCTGGTTTCCACTGGAGAACCCAGGGTCGTAACAGTATGTATGTATATATGTATGTATGTATGTATGTATGTATGTATGTATGTATGTATGTATGTATGTATGTATGTATGTATGTATGTATGTATGTACGTGTGTATGTATGTATATATATGTATGTATGTATGTATGTATGTATGTATTTTCGTGTGCATGTGTGTGTATGTGTTGTGTGTGTGTGTGTGTGTTTGTGTATGTGTGTGTGTGTGTGTGTGTGTGTGTGTGTGTGTGTGTGTGTGTGTGTGTGTGTGTGTGTGTGTGTGTGTGTGTGTGTGTGTGTGTATGTGTATGTGTGTGTACTCACCTAGTTGTGCTTGTGGGGGTTGAGCTTTGGCTCTTTGGTCCCACCTCTCAACCGTCAATCAACAGGTGTACAGGTTCATGAGCCTATTGGGCTCTATCATATCTACACTTGAAACTGTGTATGGAGTCAGCCTCCACCACATCACTTCCTAATGCATTCCATTTGTCAACCACTCTGACACTAAAAAAGTTCTTTCTAATATCTATGTGGCTCATTTGGGCACTCAGTTTCCACCTGTGTCCCTTAGTGCCTGTGCCCCTTGTGTTAAACAGCCTGTCTTTATCAACCCTGTCGATTCCCTTGAGAATCTTGAATGTAGTGATCATGTTCCCCCTAACTCTTCTGTCTTCCAACGAAGCGAGGTTTAATTCCCGTAGTCTCTCCTCGTAGCTCATATCTCTCAGCTCGGGTACTAGTCTGGTGGCAAACTTTTGAACCTTTTCCAGTTTAGTCTTATGCTTGACTAGATATGGACTCCATGCTGGAGCCGCATACTCCAGGATTGGTCTGACATATGTGGTATATAATGTTCTGAAAGATTCCTTACACAAGTTTCTAAAGGCCGTTCTTATGTTAGCCAACCTGGCATATGCTGCTGATGTTATCCTCTTGATATGAGCTTCAGGGACAGGTCTGGCGTGATATCAACCCCCAGGTCTTTCTCTCTTTCTGACTCTTGAAGTATTTCATCTCCCAAATGGTACCTTGTATCTGGTCTCCGGCTTCCTATCCCTATCTTCATTACATTACATTTGCTTGGGTTAAACGCCAACAGCCATTTGTTCGACCATTCGTGCAGCTTGTCCAGGTCTTCTTGAAGCCTCAAGCTGTCCTCCTCTGTCTTAATCCTTCTCATAATTTTGGCGTCGTCAGCAAACATTGAGAGGAATGAGTCTATACCCTCTGGGAGATCATTTACGTATATCAGAAACAGGATAGGTCCAAGTACAGAGCCCTGTGGGACTCCACTGGTAACTTCACGCCAGTCTGAGGTCTCACCCCTCACTGTAACTCTTTGCTTCCTATTGCTTAGGTACTCCCTTATCCACTGGAGCTCCCTACCAGTTACTCCTGCCTGTTTCTCCAGCTTATGCATCAACCTTTTATGGGGTACTGTGTTAAAGGCTTTCCGACAGTCCAAAAAAATGCAGTCCGCCCACCCTTCTCTTTCTTGCTTAATCTTTGTCACCTGATCGTAGAATTCTATCAAGCCTGTAAGGCAAGATTTACCTTCCCTGAACCCATGTTGATGGGTTGTGACGAAGTCTCTTCTCTCCAGATGTGTTACTAAGTTTTTTCTCACAATCTTCTCCATCACCTTGCATGGTATACAAGTTAAGGACACTGGCCTGTAGTTCAGTGCCTCTTGTCTGTCACCCTTTTTGTATATTGTTTTTTTTTTCATTAGCAGTCTTCCATATTTCTGGTAGGTCCCCCGTTTCCAGTAACCTACTATACACTATGGAGAGTGGTAAGCAAAGTGCTCCTGCACACTCTTTCAATACCCATGGCGAGATTCCGTCCTGCCCAACAGCTTTTCTCACATCCAGCTCCAATAGGTGCTTCTTGACCTCATCTCTTGTAATTTCGAACCTATCCAAAGTCACCTGTTTGCTGCCACCTCTTCTAGCGCAGTGACATCTCCCTGCTTCCAACTTAACTTCCCTTATATCCGACTCATTTAGGGTAAATATCAGATCAAACAAGGCTGGTTCATCCCTCCTCTCATTCTTGTCGGTCCCTTGACGTGTTGACTTAGAAAGTTTCTTGTTGCCACATCCAGCAGCTTAGCTCTCCATGTGTCTGGTCCTCCATGTGGGTCTCTGTTCCGCCAATCTATCTTCCCATGGTTGAAGTCTCACATGATTAGAAGTCTGGATCCGTTCCTGCTAGCCACAGAAGCTGCTCTTTCTATTACATTGATGGTGGCCAAGTTGTTTCTATCATATTCCTGTCTGGGTCTTCTGTCATTCGGTGGGGGGTTATAGATGACTACTATTATAATTTTCTGTCCTCCAGTTGCTATGGTGCCTGATATGTAGTCACTGAAACCTTCACAGTTCTGAATTACCATCTCTTCGAAACTCCAACTTTATCTTAGTAGCAAAGCTACACCACCTCCTCCTCTCCCTTCTCTCTCTTTCCTCACTACATAGTAGCCCTGTGGAAACACTGCGTTTGTTGTGATTTTCGTTAGCTTTGTTTCTGTGAGTGCTATTATGTCTGGGTTTTCTTCTAGTGCCCATTCTCCAAGTTCACTTGTTTTATATGTAATCCCATCTATGTTAGTGTACATTGCCTTGAAGCTCACTTTCTTCTGTTCATTTTCATGTCCCTTTCTTGGCGAGCATTCTACTGGTGTGGGAAGCTGTTCCGTGGGTGAGAAAATCTGTGAGGTGGTTTGCAGGGTCTCAGAGGATTTTTTTTTGTGGGGGGGGGTGAAGGGGAAAGGGGGACAGGTAGAGTGTGGGTTAAGGAGATAGGGGGGACATGGAGGATACGGGGTGAGGGGGGGGAGGAGGGATTTTTTTTTTGGGGGGGGGAGTAAAGAGGAAGGAGAGGCATAGGTAAAGGGAAATATAGAAGTGAGAAATTCAGTGAGAGGTATGAAAGCAGGCGGGCTGTCCGCCTTGCTGACACGATGTGTGGGTGTTGGCAGCTAAGCTAAGCTGGCTCCCTCTTGTCAGGGAGCTGTGAGTGTGTGAGAGGTTCTTCACATGTGTTTCACCATATATGGATGTCCATAGATGAATACTGTGTAGCATTCATATATACACACTCCGATGCTTCGACACAAGCATGGTAAGGGGCGAGAAGTCGGACTGGCGAACAGTAATAAGTGGAGTACCTCAAGGATTGGTGCTGGGACCAATCCTCTTTCTAATTTACGTAAATGATATGTTTACAGGAGTGGAATCATACATGTCAATGTTTGCGGATGACGCAAAATTAATGAGAAGAGTTGTGACAGACGAGGATTGTAGGATCCTCCAAGAGGACTTAAACAGGTTGCAGAGATGGTCAGGGAAATGGCTACTGGAGTTTAACACCAGTAAATGTAAAGTTATGGAAATGGGATCAGGTGACAGGAGACCAAAGGGACAGTACACAATGAAGGGGAACAGCCTACCTGTAACGATTCGAGAAAGAGACCTGGGAGTGGATGTGACACCTAATCTAACTCCTGAGGCATATATAAATAGGATAATGACAGCAGCGTACTCTACACTGGCGAAAATTAGAACTTCATTCATAAACCTAAATGAGGAGGCTTTTAGGGCGCTTTACACTGCCTACGTGAGACCCGTCTTAGAGTATGCCGCGCCATCATGGAGCCCCCACCTGAAGAAACACATAAAGAAACTGGAGAAGGTTCAGAGGTTTGCGACGAGGCTTGTCCCAGAGTTACGGGGGATGGGATATGAAGAGCGTCTGAAGGAACTGAACCTTACGACACTAGAGAAAAGAAGGGAGAGAGGAGATATGATAGGGACATATAAAATACTCAGGGGAATTGACAAAGTGGAAATAGATCAAATGTTCACACATAATAATAACAGAACGAGGGGACATGGGTGGAAACTGGAAACTCAGATGAGTCACAGAGATGTTAGGAAGTTTTCTTTTAGCGTGAGAGTAGTGGAAAAATGGAATGCCCTTCAGGAACAGGTTGTCGAAGCAAATAATATTCATACTTTTAAAACTAGGTATGATAGGGAAATGGGACAGGAGTCATTGCTGTAAACAACCGATAGCTGGAAAGGCGGGATCCAAGAGTCAATGCTCGATCCTGCAAGCACAAATAGGTGAGTACAAATAGGTGAGTACACATGTCATTCTGTTTAAGGCTCTTTATTTTATTATTATTATTTATCCAGTTGTCATACATATTTTTTATCGCGTTGTTCATACATACACATATATGAACTGTTCATATATATACATATATAACTCTTCTGGGGATTATATACTGTGGGGCGGGGTTTTCGTCCAGAGAATCGAGGCTCTTGGGCCACCAGCTCTGGGAGCGGGGCGTCTCATCTTGGAGTAATCTTTCAAACATTGGGTCCTCTAACATTTCGATGGTGTTCCATACCCTGATTGCTTGGTGCTGCAGTCTGATGTTTAGTGGCTGTATGTTCAGGAGTTCGTGGAGCTCCTGGATTGCCTGATCATATGGTGGACGGTGTTTTGCTGCTCTCCTTAGCGCCTTATTTTGTACTGCTTGCAGTTTCTGCATGTTAGTTTTCTTTATGGTGTGTAGTGGTACTGGGGGATATTCTAGATGCGGCCGAACTAGAGCCTTATATAGGTGGATCTAAATGTTAGTACTGAGGCTTCGGAATCTTCTCAGTTTTCCTAATGCTGCTTTGGCTTTGTTTAGTCGGTCCTTTACATGAATTTGTATCCCTGTTCTATTTATCATAAGTCCCAGTATTCTACCTACCTCCGCATATTGGATCGGCTGGTTATCAAGGATGATGGGGTCCGGGTTTCTTTTCGCAATGTGTATTATTTGGAACTTCTGTTTGTTGGTGCTAATTTTCCATTGGAGGGATAGGGAGGGTATGGAATGAAGGGGGAGGGGGACAGGGGGAAAAGGTGGGAGGGGGGACATGATGGGAATGGGGATGGGGTGTCAGGGTCAGAATGGGGTGGGGTGGGAGGGAGGGTTGGGTGGGGGCGGGTAGGGTGAGGGGAAGGGAGGGTTTCTATGCAGAGGGGGGTGGTGGTGTTGCCCTCCCCTCTGGTGTTGCTGGGATGCTGGTTTTGTGTGTGTGTGTGTGTGTGTGTGTGTGTGTGTGTGTGTGTGTGTGTGTGTGTGTGTGTGTGTGTGTGTGTGTGTGTGTGTGTGTGTGTGTGTGTGTGTGTGTGTGTGTACTCACCTATTTGTACTCACCTATTGTCAGAAAAAAACATCATTTACTAACATTTAATTTAATACAATATGCATTTAATATCGCTGCTGATTTTTTACTAACAAATTAACCCAAAGTATATTCATTATTCATTCAAAGAAAACGATAGTGAAGTGGAATTTTCATCCCCCAAAAAACGGGGGATATCATTGCCATGTCTCCATTAAATTCACCAGCTAATAATATAGGGAATTCTTCTTAAAACATCAGTCCATGGGCTGTAAAACATCATAAAAAGAGACTCCTGGTTCAACCTTGACGACGAGCGGACGTCTGGATACCTCCTCCGACTGGGAGCCGCTGGATCATGTCCTGTTTTCGCGTTTTGGCTTTGCTACTGCCATTTGGCATCCCTCTTCAACGGTCCGATTGTACGACGCCTGGCGCACATATCGCCTTGGGTCACGGGATTGTTGATAGATTTTTTTTGACGTGATCTGGTTGGTTCTCCCGGCGGGGTGACGGTGTTCGGGGGCCGGCTTGGCCGAGAGGTGCCGGGGGTTGGCTGGTCTTGGTGGGCTCCTGGTGTGCCCTCAGCCGTGGTGGGCGGCCGGCTACTGCTCTGCCGGGGGACACTGGACGACTTTTGCGTCATAGTTGGTGGCCGAGTTTTGGGTTTGCTGCCCAGAGTTCTCTGTGAGGGGCGGGGCCGGTGCTTGTCACCCTGGGGGACTCCTGGGCCTCCCCAATCATCTGCCTGACTGTGCGTTTCTTTGCCGCGAGGCATAGTAGTTTCTAGTGATTGGCGTCACTCGTTTCGCGATTTGCCTTGGCGTTCCACCTTTCCGGGTTCTGCGCTTAACCCATCACGGGTACCCCGGAGCGCATCCGATCCCACGATCGTCGCCGCCCCTAAATCAACAACAATAACAACATCACAAAAAACATTTCCCTGGAACGAACTAATTACCAGTATAAAAACAAATTAAATATAAACTCTCCATTTCTTGAGAAAACGCCACTGGAGAAGACGCTTAACGCATGAGGGGGAGGGAAATGCTAATAATTTAACATCGACATGTTTTCCAAAGCCCGCTTGAAGCACCGCAATCATTTCCCTCTAGACGCAGTATTAATGGAGTTAAAATCTCCCATCATCAGCACCCACTTCATCAACAATAAGGGGAGTGTTCTGTACCCGATAACCCGTTAAATCTAATCGTTCCTGGCCAGTAATGTAGGTAGATTAGGGTTACCGGTTAGTACACGAGGCGAGCCACCCGACAAGGTAAATATTAATAAATCATAATAATAATTTTCCCCTGATATAGGCGTCATATATTTTTTACGATTATTACTGTGTGCTCCATTTGACTGGTGAAATTGAAGGGGAAAAAGAATTAGCAGTAAGTACCTGGAACAACACGTGACATGTAATTACACTAGCATCACCAACGAGGAGTTTAATTGGTGTAATCTTACGCATTCATATCTGGTTGTCCAGGCCCAAATCTACCATACTGATAAGAGGTATTTGTTTAATTTAATGTGCTAACTTATGTAGTGATAACATTTATAGTAAATGTCTAAAACTCGATAATTTCAATTGATTGAGTATATAATTATTAAACACCGCAGCTTGTGTAGGAAACGATTTGTGGGAATTTAATATCAAACAGTCCACTTTAAATTCATACCATCCGCTATCGAAATAAATAAATTAACTTAAGAAATAAATTAAGTTACTAAAAATAAAATAATAATTGAAATTAAAACAAATAAATAAGTCCCACGAGTCAGTATTCCCTACACTTATATGTCTCCTTGTAGGATCGAGCTCTAGCTCTTGAACCCCACTTTTCAAGCCATGGGCTGTCTAACGCAATATGAGTCCTGGCCTATTTCTCTATCATACCTGCTATAGTAGCCTTCTGTGTAGTACTGTATCAAAGGCTTATGGCAGTCCAGAAATTTGCAACCTGCCAATCCATCTCTGTCTTGCCTTATTTTCGTTACCTTATAAAACTCCAGGAGGTTCGTTAGGCAGGATTTCCTTTATCTAAAGCCATGTTGTTGTTTACTAACAAACCTAGTTCTTTCTAGGTGTGAAACTAGTCTTAACCTTATAATACTTTCAAGTACTATGCAAGGGATGCTTGTGAGCGACACTGGTCTGTAGTTAAGTGCCTCTTCTCTATCTCCGTTCCTGTAGATTGGGACCACATTTGCCTTCTTCCAGCAGCTGGACAATTTCACCTGTGTAAGTGACTCATATAGATTAGTTCTAGAGCTGCATCCTTTGCTCTAGAACTATCAGACAGCTATATAACAGCTCTTTGGTATGCTGACGGTCTGTGCTGCATCCTTTAACATCCATGGTAATATTCTCTCTGACTCAGTAGGTTTAGTTACATCCAGTGATGCTAGCTGTATTCTTACTTTTTATGCTGTTCTCTCAATATTTAATAGTTTCGCATCAGGGGCTGCTTCCACATCTACCTCTGAGAGCTGTTCAAGCTCAGTAGTGAACATCTCATGGAAGCTGACATTGAGCTCCTCACAAATTTCTTTATTTTTTCCGTATACTGGCCTCCCCTTTTCGTAACCTGTCACTTGCTCAATCACTGTCATTTTCCTTCTTATATGGCTATGTAGGAGTTTCGGTTGGCTCTTTGATCTGGAGGCAATATAATTTTCATAGTTTCTGGCGTCCAATCTTCTTATGTTTATGACTTCATTCCTGCCCCTGTTGCATCTATTCCAGTTTACCTCTGTCCTTTGCCTTATGTATTTCCTTCACTCCATCCTGTTTTTGTTTTTTACTTTGCTTCCTAGCACTGTCTATTGAACCACGGGTTATTCTATGTTCTACGTTTTTCCCTTAATGGTGGGATGAATTTCGCTTCTTACTCTTTGCACCTCAGTTTTATTTTGGTCCACCATTTCCTGGACCGTCTTCCCTCCCATTGCACACTTCCCAGATACTCTCTTACATTCATGTAGTCTCCTTTTTTAAATTCTGCTCTCCCTTCCGTGACTCCATGTCTTATGGGCGCTGTTCTGAGTTCCATCATGTACTGGAATACCAGGACACAATGGTCACTTGCTCCTTGTGGTATTTCATACTCTATGTTCTCAATGTCTTCCTCATTCTGGGTGAAGATCAAGTCCTGTAGACTTGGTGTGTCTCGTCCCCTCTATCTTGTGTCCTCCTTTACATGTTGTGTCTAGAAGTTTCTTTCTACAAGTTCCATTAATTTCGCTCCCCACGTTTCTTCCCCCATCATGAGCATTTCTGGAATCCCAGTCAATCTCTCCATGATTTTGGTCCCTCATGACTAGAAGTTTAGCTCTCATTCTGTGTGCCACTGTTGCTGCTCTCTGCAATATCTCTATGCATGCTTTGTTGTTGTCATCATATTCCTGCCTGGGTCTTCCGTTGTTTGGTGGGGGTTTGTATATTACCTGGACCACAACTCTTTTTCCATCTGTTGTCAGTGTGCTAATTATGGAGTCTGTGTATATGTTTTCACTCTGATTCTTGAGTTCTTTAAATTAACACTCCCGTTTTACTAGGAGTGAATCTCCTCTTCTTTGCCTTTGTTGTCTTATCACATGGAACACCCCTCCCCTGGGAATATTGCATCAGAGATCATATCATTTATTTTCGTTTCCACTATTGCGATCAAATCTGGGTCATTTTCACTTACTCTTTAATTTCCTCTGCTTTGTTTGTAACTCCGTCGGCGTTCGTGTACCAAATCTTCATACTCTTCTTGGACACCCTATTCCCAGAGATTTCAGTGGCAAGCAGTGGGAGGAAGTCTGGGGGTGAGGGTGGGGGGGGGGGGCTCAGGGTGTGGGTGGGAGTAGGAAGGTGTTGGTGGGAGGAAGGGCATGGGTATTAGTCAAAGAGGGGCAGGGGCAGAGCAGGATCCTGTACGGTCAGGGAGTGTGTTGGGAAGCATGAATGGGTGGGGGAATTTGGTGCACCAAGCGACAGGGGGGGGGTGTCTGGTCATACTCAGGTAATGGAGGGTTGGGGGACATGTTAGGGTGTGGTTGTGGTTGGGTGAGGGAAGGTGTGTGGTTGTGAGGTCGAGGTCTTGCCAGTCAATGTTTGGAAGTTCCGTTTCTACTGTCATGAAATCTCTGTGATTTATGTTCCTGATGCTCCTGTTTTGTCATGAATCGTTTTATGTAAACATTATAGTAATCCCATGACCTCCTTAGCAAATGTTTGTGCTGCAATATATATTCAACTGCATGTACATTGGTGAAATCTAAAAAACAACAGGTCGATTCGTAGTATTCTGAGTATATGATCCATTGTGGTGTGATATCACAACCTCCGTCATCGCCCAGACAGCATTCAAACATCTCATGATCTCATGATGATCGTGTAACCCATCTCATGATCTCGTGTAACAACCCAGCGGGTTTTCTTCCTATTGGAGAGTGTTGTACATGCTGCTATGGCGGTATGTCCACTCACAAGATGAGTGGCGCTGCCCAATAAACTCGCCCCTCGGGGCAAAATTTAAAAAAAATTAAATCTCATGATCTCTCCCAGGCTCTAGTCTTTCACATTGTATCCTCTCGTGTTGTGAAGTCATGGCGTTCCTGGATTAGCCCCCCGTATTACTATGTTCTTTTCTTCTGTAGTTCCATGTCGACATGTCTCTCATCACTCTGCTTCAAAGTCCCTTGGTGTATTGTGCCGCCCGCTTTCTCTTTGTCGTTTCTATTACCGTATTGCTCTCTTCATTTTTACATATTCGAGAGGCGCTTTGTAATCTTTTCAATGTGTCCTCTAGCTGTTGTAGTCTCATACCCCATCCCTCCCCGGCTTGCTCGCTACTCCAGTGGTAGTTGACCCTATCTCTGCTGCTCTGGTGTCGAGGATTATGTCCCCCCCCCCAGCAATGACTGATTCTTAGTTACTCTTCTCTCCAATCTTTCCATTGTTGCACTCCACCGTGTCCCTATCTTCCTATTTTTGCTTAATAATATCCCTCTATCCACTGCTTCTGTTTGGTCATTGCATATTCCCATTAAGTGCCTAAGTAGTTTTTCTGTGCTATGACGATCTCCTCAACCCAAAGTTTACTCCTCTCTTCCCATTACCCCAAGCTCTCTCTACAGTCTAATCTGCTCCTCCCATTGTGAGTTTCTCCATGCTGTTCCTCGAACTAGTTACGCTTCCTGTGTCAGTCAAGGCAAGACTTCCTTAAGAAGCAAGCGTGTCAATAACCCTACCCTCCTGCCAGCACAATAGGTGAGCATTTCCAGGTACGTTATCTGCACAGTCTGGAGCTTCCAATTTCTTCATTCACAGTTCCCAGCATTGCCAGTTCACTTTCCACTATTTATATCTCTGTATCCCTTCACAGTTCCACCCCACCCTCATCCTCCCTACACATTCTCAGAGCACGGTATGTCACCTCTGACCCGGGCGGTGGTCAGGTCACGACTGTGTGTGTGTGTGTGTGTGTACTCACCTAATTGTGCTTGTGGGGGTTGAGCTTTGGCCCTTTGGTCCCGCCTCTCAACTGTCAATCAACTGGTGTACAAATTCCTGAGCCTACTGGGCTCTATCATATCTATATTTGAAACTGTGTATGGAGTCAGCCTCCACCACATCACTTCCTAGTGCATTCCATTTATTAACAACTCTGACACTGAAAAAAATCTTTCTAACTTTTCTGTGGCTCATCTGGGTACTAAGTTTCCACCTGTGTCCCCTTGTTCGTGTCCCACCTGTGCTGAAGAGTTCATCTTTGTCCACCCTGTCAATTCCCCTGAGAATTTTGTAGGTGTTTATCATGTCTCCCCTTACTCTTCTGTTTTCCAGGGATGTGAGGTTCAGCTCCTTTTGCCTTTCCTCGCAGCTCATTCCTCTCAGTTCCGGGACGAGCCTGGTGGCATACCGCTGGATCTTCTCTAACTTTGTCTTGTGTTTAACTAGGTATGGACTCCAGGCTGGAGCTGCATACTCCAGGATTGGTCTTGATTGGTGTGTGTGTGTGTGTGTGCACTCACCTAATTGTACTCACCAAATTGTGCTTGCGGGTTGAGCTTTGGCTCTTTGGTCCCGCTTTGGTTATACAACTGTTGAAATGATTCCTGAACCTACTGGTTCAGGAATCTGATGAGCAATGGACTGAACTATGGGCTCTATGAAATCTACATTTTGAAACTGTGTATGGAGTCTGTCTCCACCACATCCCTAGTTAATGCATTCCGTTTGTTAACTACTCTAACACTGAAAAAAATCTTTCTAATGTCTCTATGGGTCATCTAGGTACTAGGTTTTCACCGTTGCCCGCTTGTTCGTGTTCCACCCGTGCTAAAGAGTTTGTCTTTGTCCACCCTGTTAATTCCCCTTAGAATTTTGTAGCTGGTTATCATGTCTCCCCTTATTCTTCAATTTTCCTGGGAATTGAGGTTCAGCTCCCTTAGCCTTTCCTCGTACTTCATACCTCTCAGTTCTGGGACTAGTCAAACTTCTGTGTGTAATGAAGTAAGGGCGAAGAGGTAGAACAGCTTATTGGCAGTGCTCGGGTGCATGGGGAAATTGTGTAAAAACCTGGTTTGTGTCTCGGAGAGACTGCAGGATCCTTTATAGGTCAAGGTGATTTCCCGGTTGCAATAATTATACCATGTCGTAACTCAGTCGAATAAGGCGTATCTGGGATCCTCTTGGACGTAGGTTCGAACCCTCGTCACGGCTCTTGTGGATTTGTTCATAATATGGTAATTGGTATCATATATCTCAAACTTAATTGGGATGAATATATAATTATGAATACATTAACAATAGTGAGAGTCAGGAAATTGCCTGACTCGTAACAAGGGTTCACACCTAGGCTGCATATTGAATTGTTGGTCGTACATAGGTTGTGAGTATGTGAGGATATGCATACATAACATTTAACGTGGTCTTCGCCTGCTATTCTTAGTTGGTATTATATAGCTGTTCATATTTAGCTGCTGGGCCCTGCCTCTTAACAGAATATTGTCTCACCTAAGGACTTTAGATGACTCTTCTAGAGTTATGACTCTGTAACATGACTACCATGTTATAGTTAATTTACACACACTTTGAAAACTGTGAACTCAATTAGCCAACATTGCCGCCCATTTTAGTTCATTTCACATGCATTTAGTGCCCGGGAAATGAAGAGGTGCTCTCTCATGTCCCTCTTTCTCAACTCATTATCCTGTTACCTCCTGCGCTCTCAGGTTGCCACATGTGTCTTTGTCCCCTGTTACATCCTGCGCTCTCAGGTTGCCACATGTGTCTTTGTCCCCTGTGTCCCCCGTTACCTCCTGCGCCCTCAGGTTGCCACATGTGTCTGTGTCCCCTGTGTCCCCCGTTACCTCCTGCGCTCTCAGGTTGCCACATGTGTCTGTGTCCCCTGTGTCCCCTGTTACCTCCTGCGCTCTCAGGTTGCCACATGTGTCTGTGTCCCTGTGTCCCCCGTTACCTCCTGCGCCCTCAGGTTGCCACATGTGTCTGTGTCCCCTGTGTCCCCTGTTACCTCCTGCGCCCTCAGGTTGCCACATGTGTCTGTGTCCCCTGTGTCCCCTGTTACCTCCTGCGCCCTCAGGTTGCCACATGTGTCTGTGTCCACTGTGTCCCCCGTTACCTCCTGCGCCCTCAGGTTGCCACATGTGTCTGTGTCCCCTGTGTCCCCTGTTACCTCCTGCGCCCTCAGGTTGCCACATGTGTCTGTGTCCCCTGTGTCCCCTGTTACCTCCTGCGCCCTCAGGTTGCCACATGTGTCTGTGTCCACTGTGTCCCCCGTTACCTCCTGCGCCCTCAGGTTGCCACATGTGTCTGTGTCCCCTGTGTCCCCCGTTACCTCCTTCGCCCTCAGGTTGCCACATGTGTCTGTGTCCCCTGTGTCCCCCGTTACCTCCTGCGCCCTCAGGTTGCCACATGTGTCTGTGTCCCCTGTGTCCCCCGTTACCTCCTGCGCCCTCAGGTTGCCACATGTGTCTGTGTCCCCTGTGTCCCCCGTTACCTCCTGCGCCCTCAGGTTGCCACATGTGTCTGTGTCCCCTGTTACCTCCTGCGCTCTCAGGTTGCCACATGTGTCTGTGTCCCCTGTTACCTACTGCGCCCTCAGGTTACCACATGTGTCTGTGTCCCCTGTTACCTCCTGCGCTCTCAGGTTTCCACATGTGTCTGTGTCCCCTGTTACCTCCTGCGCCCTCAGGTTGCCACATGTGTCTGTGTCCCCTGTGTCCCCCGTTACCTCCTGCGCCCTCAGGTTGCCACATGTGTCTGTGTCCCCCGTTACCTCCTGCGCCCTCAGGTTGCCACATGTGTCTGTGTCCCCTGTGTCCCCCGTTACCTCCTGCGCCCTCAGGTTGCCACATGTGTCTGTGTCCCCTGTGTCCCCCGTTACCTCCTGCGCCCTCAGGTTGCCACATGTGTCTGTGTCCACTGTGTCCCCTGTTACCTCCTGCGCCCTCAGGTTGCCACATGTGTCTGTGTCCCCTGTGTCCCCCGTTACCTCCTGCGCCCTCAGGTTGCCACATGTGTCTGTGTCCCCTGTGTCCCCCGTTACCTCCTGCGCCCTCAGGTTGCCACATGTGTCTGTGTCCCCTGTGTCCCCCGTTACCTCCTGCGCCCTCAGGTTGCCACATGTGTCTGTGTCCACTGTGTCCCCTGTTACCTCCTGCGCCCTCAGGTTGCCACATGTGTCTGTGTCCCCTGTGTCCCCCGTTACCTCCTGCGCCCTCAGGTTGCCACATGTGTCTGTGTCCCCTGTGTCCCCCGTTACCTCCTGCGCCCTCAGGTTGCCACATGTGTCTGTGTCCCCTGTGTCCCCCGTTACCTCCTGCGCCCTCAGGTTGCCACATGTGTCTGTGTCCCTTGTGTCCCCCGTTACCTCCTGCGCCCTCAGGTTGCCACATGTGTCTGTGTCCCCTGTGTCCACTGTTACCTCCTGCGCCCTCAGGTTGCCACATGTGTCTGTGTCCCCTGTGTCCCCCGTTACCTCCTGCGCCCTCAGGTTGCCACATGTGTCTGTGTCCCCTGTGTCCCCCGATACCTCCTGCGCCCTCAGGTTGCCACATGTGTCTGTGTCCCCTGTGTCCCCCGTTACCTCCTGCGCCCTCAGGTTGCCACATGTGTCTGTGTCCCCTGTGTCCACTGTTACCTCCTGCGCCCTCAGGTTGCCACATGTGTCTGTGTCCACTGTGTCCAGAGCTTTATGTTTCTCGTATGGTGCATTCTTCGTCCCTCTGGTTGTCAGAGCTTCAGAGCTTTACGGTCCCGTTCTCTATGGTCGACCTCACGCAAATAACCACAAGAAAAAATATATTGAGAAATTGGACTTGAATTGGAAATAAACTGAAAAAGGCCAATTGGCCCATCGAGGCACTTCCTATTTTATCTCATAGATCTGTAGCAATGTGGCAGGAGACTTGAGTTCCTCGAAATGTGTTTTAGTTTATGGGGTCAGACAATAGGCACTAAACTAGAGGCCGGTGCCCTTAACGTGTATACAATGCAAGGTGATGGAGAAGATCGTGAGAAAAAAAACAAACAGCTGGCCCTAAGCAGGTTCTAAGCTGGTGGAACCCTCTCTCAAATGGTCCTATGCAGGTTCACGGTAGTATACCTGCCCGGAACGCTGCGAGTACTAGTGGCTTTACAAGAATGTAATTACTATGCTATGTATCCTCACAATCCAATTGTACCTTCTTGTATATATATAAATAAATAAATAAGTGAAATAGGTCTGGTGAGCTTAGGTGATATCAACTCAAATATTCGAGGTCACAAGCGTTCGCGTGTGCAAGCTTGCAGAAATTAAATCCCACATTTTTTGTTGAATGAGTGTTAGCAATTACATTTTAAAACAGAATGTAATTATGAATTTCATGTGCTTTACATGCACCTGATATAATTCAACAATTAAATAATTATTTACACGTGAAAAATTGCTTTCATTATTTCTTATTGTGCAGATATGTCCGTCCAAAATGAGGAAATTCTGCGTACCTAGAGAGCACCCAGACACACAGGCAAACGCGCGCACACACACACACACACACACACACACACACACATATCACACACACACACACACACACACACACACACACACACACACACACACACACACACACACACACACACACACACACACACACACACACACACACACACACAAACACACATACAGAAGGGGCAGAAGGATTCACTACAAATGACAAGGAAGTGTGTGAGGAACTGAATAAGAAGTTCCAAGAGGTCTTCACCTTAGAGCAAGGAGAAATCCCAGAGATAAGAGAGGGAATAGCTAACCAGGAGCCACTGGAAGAGTTTGAGATTACCAGCGGGGAAGTAAGGAAGTGCTTACTAGAGTTGGATGTGACAAAGGCTATAGGCCAAGATGGAATCTCACCATGGATACTAAAGGAAGGAGCAGAAGAACTGTGCCTCCCACTCTCCATAGTGTATAACAAATCACTGGCAACAGGGGAACTGCCAGAAATTTGGAAAGCAGCTAACGTAGCCCCGATATACAAGAAAGGGGATAGACAGGAGGCACTGAATTACAGGCCAGTGTCCCTAACCTGCATACCATGCAAGCTGATGGAGAAGATTGTGCGAAGAAAGCTAGTGGAGCATCTGGAGCGAAAGAACTTTGTAACACAGCATCAACATGGATTCAGGGATGGCAGGTCCTGCCTCACAGGGTTACTTGAATTCTACGACCAGGCAACAAAAATAAGGCAAGAAAGAGAAGGGTGGGCAGACTGCATATTTTTGGATTGTCAGAAAGACTTTGATACAGTGCCACACAAGAGGCTAGTGAAAAAGCTGGAGATGCAGGCTGGAGTGAAAGGGAAGGTACTCCGTTGGATACAGGAGTACCTAAGCAACAGAAGACAACGAGTCAGTGTGAGGGGTGAGGTCTCAGATTGACGAGACGTTACGAGTGGAGTCCCGCAGGGGTCAGTCCTTGGACCTATACTGTTTCTGATATATGTAAATGATCTCCCAGAGGGAATAGAATCGTTTCTCTCAATGTTTGCCGATGATGCAAAGATTATGAGGAGGATTGAAACTGAGGACGATAGTAGGAGGCTACAAGATGACCTAGACAGACTGAGTGAATGGTCCAAAAATGGCTGTTGAATTTCAACCCGAGTAAATGCAAAGTAATGAAACTAGGCAGTGGAAATAGGAGGCCAGACACAGGATACAGAATAGGAGGTGAAGTACTTAATGAAACAAACAAAGAGAAAGATCTAGGAATTGATATCACACGAAACCTGTCTCCTGAAGCCCACATAAAAAGAATAACGTCTGCGGCATATGCGAGGCTGGCTAACATCAGAACAGTGTTCAGGAACCTGTGTAAGGAATCATTCAGAATCTTGTACACCACATATGTAAGACCAATCCTGGAGTATGCGGCCCCAGCATGAAGACCGTACCTTGTCAACCACAAGACGAAGCTGGAAAAAGTCCAAAGGTATGCCACTAGACTAGTCCCAGAACTAAGAGGCATGAGTTACGAGGAAAGGCTGCGGGAAATGCACCTTACGGCACTAGAAGACAGAAGAGTAAGGGGAGACATGATCACCACCTACAAAATCCTCAGAGGAGTCGACCGGGTAAACAAGGATGAACTATTTAACACTGGTGGGACGCGAACAAGGGGACACAGGTGGAAACTGAGTTTACACATGAGCCACAGAGACATTAGAAGGAACTTTTTCAGTGTCAGAGTAGTTAACGGATGGAATGCATTAGGCAGTGATGTGGTGGAGGCTGACTCTATACACAGTTATAAATGTAGATATGATAGAGCCCAGTAGGCTCAGGAATCTGTACACCAGTTGATTGACAGTTGAGAGGCGGGACCAAAGAGCCAGAGCTCAACCCCCGCAAACACAACTAGGTGAGTACAACTAGGTGAGTACACACACACACACACAAACACACAGAGGAAAGGTCGGTTCCTGTCACAGTGGAGCTGCCACACACACGTTGAGAGGAACGCTAGAGTGATCGCTACTGCTTGTAATTACCACTAAGTAAACACGACAAGGTGTGCCCCGGAACCAACATTAATTAAACGTTGAAAAGTTTCTAATCTTGCAACGAGGAAAATTTATTTTTTTCTCCTCGTCTCATTAGTGTAAACGAAGGCTAAAATCACACTAAATACTGCCTGAAAGGTGTTATTCTTGTTGTAGCGCGCGCGCACACCCTTGAAAACTTGCACACACACACACACACACACACACACACACACACACACACACACACACACACACACACACACACACACACACACACACACACACACACACAAGGAACAAGCACAAGGCCGGCCGATCGGACAGTACGCTGGACACGTGATCCTGTGGTCCGGGTTCGATCCCGGGCACCGGCGAGAAACGATGGGCAGAGTTTCTTTCACCCTATGCCCCTATTACCTAGCAGTAAATAGGTACCTGGGAGTTAGTCAGCTGTCACGGGCTGCTTCCTGATGTGTGTGTGTGGTGTGGGGAAAGATTAAGTAAAAGAAACAGTAGATTGACAGTTAAGAGGCGGGACCAAAGAACCAGAGCTCAACTCCCGCAAGCACAAATAAGTGAGTACAAATAGGTGAGTACACACACACACACACAAACACACACACACACACACACACACACACACACACACACACACACACACACACACACACACACACACACACACACACACACACACATGTGTGTGTTGTGTGTGTCACACACACACACACATGAATGGTCGAACAAATGGTTGTTAGAGTTTAACCCAACCAAATGTAATGTAATGAAGATAGGTGTAGGGAGCAGGAGGCCAGATACAAGGTATCATCTGGGAGAGGAAATTCTTCAGGAGTCAGAGAAGGAAAAAGACTTGGGGGTTGATATCACGCCAGACCTGTCTCCTGCAGCACATATCAAGCGGATAACATCAGCGGCATATGCCAGGCTGGCCAACATACGAACGGCATTCAGAAACTTGTGTAAAGAATCATTCAGAACTTTGTATACCACATATGTCAGGCCAATCCTGGAGTATGCAGCCCCAGCATGGAGTCCATATCTAGTCAAGGATAAGACTAAACTGGAAAAGGTTCAAAGGTTTGCCACCAGACTAGTACCCGAGCTGAGAGGTATGAGCTACGAGGAGAGACTACGGGAATTAAACCTCACTTCGCTGGAAGACAGAAGAGTTAGGGGGGACATGATCACCACATTCAAGATACTGAAGGGGATTGATAGGGTAGATAAAGACAGTCTATTTAACACAAGGGGAACACGCACAAGGGGACACAGGTGGAAACTGAGTGCCCAAATGAGCCACAGAGATATTAGAAAGAACTTTTTTAGTGTCAGAGTGGTTGACAAATGGAATGCATTAGGAAGTGATGTGGTGGAGGCTGACTCCATACACAGTTTCAAGTGTAGATATGACAGAGCCCGATAGGCTCATGAATCTGTACACCTGTTGATTGACGGTTGAGAGGCGGGACCAAAGAGCCAGAGCTCAACCCCCGCAAACACAACTAGGTGAGTACAACTAGGTGAGTACACACACACACACACACACACACACACACACACACACACACACACACACACACACACACACACACACACACACACACACACACAACACACACACACACACACACACACACACACACACACACACACACACACACACACACACACACACACACACACACACACACACACACAAACAAACACACACACACACACACACACACAGGGTGGAGACCAAGGCTGAAAGATGAAAGGCCAGAGGAAATACTGGATGACATTGTAGTCATCGTGGAAGAGGTAAAAAAAAAATCCTGGAGAAACTAGATGAGAGAAAATCCGTGGGACGAGACCTTACCAAGGCTGCTGACGGAGGCTGTAGAAACACTCTGCAACTTGTTGTCTTGCATTTTTAATAAAACATTTGGGACAGGAAGTCTCCCAGTTGTCTGGAAAAAGGAAAATGTAGTTTCATTATACAAAAAAAGAGGATATAAAGGGGGGCACTAAACTACAGAGTAGTGTCACTGACAAGTATTCCTTGCAGAATGTGGGAGAAAGTCATCAAGTCGAGGATGGCTTTAGGAGGCCGGGTCGACGACCTGGCCGCGGGGACGCTAAGCCCCAGGAGCATCTCAAGGTAACCTCAAGGTAAGGTGTGGTGGAGCATCTTGAGAGGATCAACATTGTGACAAAAAAAAACATAGATTTAAAAATAAAAAATCGTGCATGACAAACTTGAATGAGTCTTATGACAAAATTACTTAAATAAGACAGGAAAAGGAAGGCAGAGTAGACTGTATGTTTCGAGCCTGCCAAAAGGCAGTTGACACTATTCTCTATGAAAGAATTTTGTACAGGATGAAGAATCAGGCTGAGATAGATTGGACAACACTGCACTGAGTGAGGGAGTATCTTTTTTTTTTGAGATATATACAAGAGTTGTTACATTCTTGTACAGCCACTAGTACGCGTAGCGTTTCGGGCAAGTCCTTAATCCTATGGTCCCTGGAATACGATCCCCTGCCGCGAAGAATCGTTTTTTCATCCAAGTACACATTTTACTGTTGCGTTAGAGGCTACAGTTAAGGAATTGCGCCCAGTAAATCCTCCCCGGCCAGGATACGAACCCATGACATAGCGCTCGCGGAACGCCAGGCGAGTGTCTTACCACTACACCACGGAGACTGCTAACTGAAAGCAAAGAGTCACAGTCATGTAAGAGGTATTGAGATGAACAAGTATATAACACTAAGACTGATCATAGTCGACCCATACGGCCCAGGTGTGTATAAATAATACAAGTGTATAAATAATTTTACAGCTGACATGACTTTTGTTTACTCACAAGTGCACTTCTCTGTTATAAAACAAATTAGGTTTATTGTTACACAGAACCAAACTGTGTAACAGAGGAAGAAGTCGTGGACACACATTTCTTCAACGCTACGTGTAGAGGAAGCAGCTGACCGATCTACCTCATCACATAACGATAAATTGACCAGACCACACACTAGAAGTTGAAGGGACGACGACGTTTCGGTCCGTCCTGGACCATTCTCAAGTCGAGCATTCTCACAATCGACTTGAGAATGGTCCAGGACGGACCGAAACGTCGTCGTCCTTTCAACTTCTAGTGTGTGGTCTGGTCAACATACTTCAGCCACGTTATTGTGACTCATCGCCTGCACATAACGATAAATTTATACCATCGTTGTTACGCCATGACTACTTAAAGGCAACAGGATCTTCAGTCTGTAGTGTGATTACAGATAAGAAACAATACTGTAGAAAATGCAACACAATAAGTGTTGAATAAAAATGCAGGAAAAATGATGTTAGGTGAAGGTTTGTCCTAGTTAAGATTTAATAATAACTGAAAAACTTTTGTAAATAATGGAATATGAAGCGTATAAATTGCAAGGTGCCTGACTTGGGCGTTTCGGACACAAGACGATTTGACAAAAATCATTTTCTGTTTGCTAAAATTGTAATTTATATATTATTATGCTAGGCTGCAGTAGCTTAGATTTGGCTATATTGAGTTCGGTTGGGTTAGGAGGTTAGGATGGGTTAGGTTGGGTTGGGCTAAGTTGGGTTCGGTAAGGTTAGGTTGCGATGGGTTGGGTTGAGATAGAGTTGGAAGCTTGACATTGTGGGTGAAGTACAATTACATGTAAGTTAAAATAATGTTTAAAAAAATACATCTTGCTTATTGCCTTATTTATCATGTTCAGCAGTTTACATTTATTTATTAAATAATCAAATAATATTCTATAATGCCGTGATATTTTTAATCTAAAAAATTACATATATAATACTAATGAGACAATTACAAAGGATTTAGTTAGCATTGAAAACCAACAAAGGGCCTTCCTGTTTGCGTTGACAAAGTTAGAAATAATAATTTATATAATAATTCTTTGTGTCATGGGACAGGCAGCCAGTGTATATATGAGGGTCCCGGTAGTATAGTCAGGTTTGTTCTTGACTCACACTCGAGCATTTCGGGTTCGAATTCTGGGCGAGACACAAATGGTAGAGCGCATTTCCTATCACCTAATACAACTGTTCACCTAGCAATACGTGGGTATGCAATGGTTAGTCAGCTTGTTGTTGAGTTGCACCCTTGGTGAGGGTCAGTAATTCGACCCTTGGGAAGGGGAGGACTCGATATTAGCCTAACATGTATATATACACTCTGGCATCCTGTCCCCGACACAATGAATTAATATTATTTATTATAGACATGTTAGGCTTGTATAAAGGTTACCCCCCCCCCTTCCCCCCCAATACTCACAGAATGCAGCCTCACAACACGCTGACAAACTCATGGGTAGCTATACTTACTCCTAGGTGAACAGCGGCATTAGGTGATAGTAAATGCTTGCAAGTATTCCTGTCCCACCCAGGATCCTCACCTGCTCTCAAATTTCAAGTTCACCCGTGTTTATTTACTTAATAACTACTGGAATAATATCTTGTTCCGATGAATCTAATAATAATTTCATAAAAACACTGTGACGGTAACGCGTTGGTGTTCGGCTGTTCAAAAGCTAGGGTATGGCCTCGTCACATATAGAAACAAAAAATAGAAAATCTGGAACTTCGTCTGTGGTAAGGTAATGAGAAGACACACAAAACACAAGTAAATTTAACAATGAAATTTTAATTACGTTAGAAAAGCAAAACATGAATAAAATGGACATACAAATTCGTATAATAAAATCAATCAATCAAAATAGTAAGAATAATCAAATGACAAAATGAAAAGTTACGTTAAGACAAGTGAGTAATAACAAGTGAACAATATACAATCAAATAAGAGGTGCAGGAATATTGGCTTTAAGCTATCACCTCTCTTAGTACACGTAAGCCACAGCTTAGTCTACCAACGAGACGTGTTAACCTGATGAAAGCACTGGATATTCTGAGATCTGGTGGTCGTGTGGCCCCAGACATTAAGTAGTGTGGTGGGTGGAGTGCAGTTGTAACTGGACCTGCAGCCAATCAGCGATGAGCAGGCGACAAGACAGGTAGTTTGGTGGTTCGAGGTGGAGCAGGTGTTCCTGGCTGCATAAGTTTTGCGCTTCTGGCAAAACTTGGTGTTGTTGTCGTTGTTGGATATTTCTTCCATATTAGTTGTATAGGGATTTATATCGACGTATTTTGGAGGGAAGAGCAGGCTCAATCTCTTGAAGGAGATTATCGTCACAACACATAATTATTACAAGTTACCTGCAGAGAATGTATATATATATATATATATATATATATATATATATATATATATATATATATATATATATATATATATATATATATATGTTTCATTGAATATGACCGCATATTCTGTATTTATTATTTTCTGGTTTAGGGCTTCTATCCCTCTAACTATTTTCTTAGCATCAGGGCTTAATTGGAATAGGAGTTCTCCAAAACTCATTTTCGTACTTTTAAGGTGAAGAAAAGAAGTGATTTACTATAGAGTGTATTACACTTATTTGTATAATTTGCACGACGTTTCGAACCTCCATGGTTCATTCTCAAGTGAACAATCTTACAATACTAGTTGATTTTATACCCGCATTAGGTCAGGTGATAATACAATGAAGGTGAAAAACATGGGGGGATACATAAGGGATAAACATAGGGGCTGCAGAAGGCTTATTGGCCCATACGAGGCATCTCCTATCTAAACACAAAGATTAATCCAGTGTAATTGGCTTGTTATGTTGGACATTGTCTTCTGTGTTGGCATCGATATGTTCTTGACTTGTCCTTACTCTCATGGTGGGTAGAGTAAATAGTTCCGTGATTTGGGTGTTCATGGTAGGTCGCTCTATTCTTATGTGAATTGCCTCAAGAATTTGTAATCTTCTTGAATCTTGGGTTTTGTCTATTATGCAAGTATTCTTGTTCAACATTTCTCTTGTTAGAGTAATGTCATGGGCTTGTCTCATGTGATTCCTAGGGGCACCAGATTGAAGATGGCATGTCAAACGCGTCGTCAGCTTGGTCGACGTCATACCTATGTACTTACATTGAAGGTTACATCCTTCGTGGGGGCAAGTGTACATGTATACAACGCTTGACTGCTGTAGAGGGTTCTCCGTCGGCTTCGGGCTGTTTTTGATAAGGAGTTCGGAAGTCTTCTTGGTTTTGTAGAATATTATCAGGTTTATGTTTTGGTTAGGAGTAGTGCTTTTTACTCCTTTACGGATTATTTCTTTCATTATTCTTTCCTCTTTTATATGTTCACTGTGCATGGTTGATTTGTAATATAATTTTATTGGGGGTGTTGTGGTTTCTGTTCTAGGTTCTGAATTATACCAACGGTCCAAGTGTCTTCTTATAGCAGCGTTTATTTCCGCGTTGCTATATCCGTTGTTCACCAATACCTGAGTTACTCTTTCAAACTCTCTACTCACGTTGCTCCATTCAGAGCAGTGGGTAAGCGCTCGACGAATATAAGCATTGAGAACACTGGCTTTGTATCTTTGGGGGCACTCACTTCTACCGTTCAGGCATAATCCTATGTTGGTGGGCTTGGTATATACGTTGGTGCTTAAAGAGGTTCCTGTTTTTGTTATTAGTACATCCAAGAATGGCAGACTGTTATTTTCACTATTTTCATGTGTAAATCGGAGTACTGACTCTCTCTCTAGGTGTCTTTTTAGGTCAATTAGTTCATCTGAGTCTTTTACTATTACGAATATGTCATCTACATAACGGCAGTATACAGTTGGTTTTTGTCTGCTACTGAAAAAATCTGAAAGACGTAACAATAAGAAAAGCCGACAAAACAGCAGCATATGTATTGATTCCTACCCATGAATACATGAACAAAATTAGCGACATCCTAAGTGACGACTCCAAATTTCAACGAATCACGAGGAACCCCGTAGAAGACCTTAAGCGGAAAGTAAACAAAACAATTACAGCAATCAACGCAAAGAAAGGTAGTGTGCATTTCAATAAACTTCAAGGCGACTATGGCTTAGGATATGCCTACGGCAATGTTAAGACGCATAAACCAGTAACCCACTACGCCCTATAATCAGCCAAATACCAACCCCAACTTATCACCTGGCAAAAAAACTCAATGAACTCCTAACTCCATACACTCCAAGTAAGTTTAGTCTACAATCATCAGCAGATTTCCTAGAATTGATCAAATCTACCCAGCCCGATGGAATCATCGCTTCCCTGGACGTTGAATCCCTTTTTACCAACGTCCCAGTCGACACAACCATAGGAATGATACTGGACAGAGTATACAGAGACGAGAGCACCCCCAAATTAGACATACCTGAGCCACACTTGAAAAGTCTTCTCGAAGCATGTACAAAGGAAGCCCCTTTCATCAGTCCACAAGGAGACATGTATTTACAGATAGACGGAGTAGCAATGGGCTCCCCCTTAGGAGTTTTATTTGCTAATTTTTATATGGGAACCATCGAAGATAGGGTCTTCAGTAGCAGACAAAAACCAACTGTATACTGCCGTTATGTAGATGACATATTCGTAATAGTAAAAGACTCAGATGAACTAATTGACCTAAAAAGACACCTAGAGAGAGAGTCAGTACTCCGATTTACACATGAAAATAGTGAAAATAACAGTCTGCCATTCTTGGATGTACTAATAACAAAAACAGGAACCTCTTTAAGCACCAACGTATATACCAAGCCCACCAACATAGGATTATGCCTGAACGGTAGAAGTGAGTGCCCCCAAAGATACAAAGCCAGTGTTCTCAATGCTTATATTCGTCGAGCGCTTACCCACTGCTCTGAATGGAGCAACGTGAGTAGAGAGTTTGAAAGAGTAACTCAGGTATTGGTGAACAACGGATATAGCAACGCGGAAATAAACGCTGCTATAAGAAGACACTTGGACCGTTGGTATAATTCAGAACCTAGAACAGAAACCACAACACCCCCAATAAAATTATATTACAAATCAACCATGCACAGTGAACATATAAAAGAGGAAAGAATAATGAAAGAAATAATCCGTAAAGGAGTAAAAAGCACTACTCCTAACCAAAACATAAACCTGATAATATTCTACAAAACCAAGAAGACTTCCGAACTCCTTATCAAAACAGCCCGAAGCCGACGGAGAACCCTCTACAGCAGTCAAGCGTTGTATACATGTACACTTGCCCCCACGAAGGATGTAACCTTCAATGTAAGTACATAGGTATGACGTCGACCAAGCTGACGAGGCGTTTGACATGCCATCTTCAATCTGGTGCCCCTAGGAATCACATGAGACAAGCCCATGACATTACTCTAACAAGAGAAATGTTGAACAAGAATACTTGCATAATAGACAAAACCCAAGATTCAAGAAGATTACAAATTCTTGAGGCAATTCACATAAGAATAGAGCGACCTACCATGAACACCCAAATCACGGAACTATTTACTCTACCCACCATGAGAGTAAGGACAAGACAAGAACATATCGATGCCAACACAGAAGACAATGTCCAACATAACAGGCCAATTACACTGGATTAATCTTTGTGTTTAGATAGGAGATGCCTCGTATGGGCCAATAAGCCTTCTGCAGCCCCTATGTTTATCCCTTATGTATCCCCCCATGTTTTCACCTTCATTGTATTATCACCTGACCTAATGCGGTATAAATTCAACTAGTATTGTAAGATCTGTTCACTTGAGAATGAACCATGGAGGTTCGAAACGTCGTGCAAATTATACAAATAAGTGTAATACACTCTATAGTAAATCACTTCTTTTCTTCACCTTAAAAGTACGAAAATGAGTTTTGGAGAACTCCTATTTCAATTAAGCCCTGATGCTAAGAAAATAGTTAGAGGGATAGAAGCCCTAAACCAGAAAATAATAAATACAGAATATGCGGTCATATTCAATGAAACATGTTTGAAAGAAAACCTGCTGCCAGTATACACCAATATATATATATATATATATATATATATATATATATATATATATATATATATATATATATATATATATATATATATATATAGTATATATTATATATATATATATATATATATTAGTATAGTATATTTGGAGCAGTCTTTCCTGTAGACATATATTATTAAATATGACCGAAAAAGTAAGATTAATAATTCTAACACGAATTTTCTCAATTTTTTCTTAGATTTTTCTTTCACTGTTGATGGTAATTCAAAAATCAATTCTCCAAAATTCATTTTTATTTCTAGTCTGACGCGACACTTGAGCGCGTTTCGTAAAACTTATTACATTTTCAAAGACTTTAGTTTACTCACACACACAACTATAACTGAACAGAGCTTAAACATCTTCGATTTTATACCTGCATTTGGGTGAGGTAATATGTTACAACAGTTTTGGATGAGGTGAAAACAAACTTTCAACACAAGACAGAACACGAAACAATGGGTATAATATTTTGTAAGTTAAAGGGAAGAATGGAAGTAACTGCAAAGGGCTTATTGGTCCATATTTCTTGATGCTTCTATATTGGTGCGGAGTCTTGAAGTGGGTAGAATATAGTTGTGCATTAAACTATATTCACAACTTAATTCTATACACAGCACCTATACCCCCCTATTAGACTATTTTACAGGAACTTCTTTTCCCCAGCTCATAAAATGGAGGAAAGGGTCCTGAAAGATATTGTTAATAGAAACGTTATCCCTACAGACAAAAATCAGAAGATACAACTGACGATTTACTATAAAACCAAAAAAACGGCCAGCCTACTCATGAGAAACTCTCCCAGACACAAAGCAGAACGCTCTAAAAGAGACCAACGTCGTCTATGCCTTCAAATGCCCTCTTGGGGACTGTAAGCCTAAAAAAACTCAGTACATAGGCAAGACAACAACATCTCTTTCCAGGCGATTAACGATGCATAAGCAACAGGGCTCCATTAAGGAACATATAATATCTTTCCACAACCAAACCATCACCAGAGAAATCTTAGCAAAGAACACAGAAATCATCGATAGATACAGCGATAGCAGGCGGCTTGGCATCTGCGAGGCACTACACATCTAGAAGTCAACACCAGCAATCAACAGCCAATTAATGCACAACTATATTCTACCCCCTTCAAGACTCCGCTCTGATATAGAAGCATCAAGAAATATGGGCCAATAGGCCCTCTGTAATTACTTCCATTCTTACCTTCAATACCTATTGTTTCGTGTTCTATCCTGTGTTGAAAGTTTTGTTCACCTCATCCAAAACTGTTGTAACATATCACCTCACCCAAAATGCGGGTATAAAATGAAAAAATGAAAGCTGTTTAAATCATAGCATAAGAAAGAACTCTGTTTAGTGTTTGGAGGTAATAGTTGTGTGTGTGTAAACTAAAAGTCTTTGAAAATGAAATAAGTTATTACGAAACACGTTCAAGTGTCGCGTCAGACTAGAAATAAAAATGAATTTTGGAGAATTGATTTTTCAATTACCATCAACAGTGAAAAGAAACATAAGAAAGATCGAGAAAATTCGTGTTAGAATTATTAATCTTACTTTTTCGGTCATATTTAGTAATATATGTCTACAGGAAAGACTGCTACCAAAATATACTTATATATATATATATATATATATATAATATATATATATATATATATATATATATATATATATATATATATATATATATATATATATATAAATATCCCTACAGACAAAAACCAGAAGATACAACTGAAGATACAACTATATAGCTAATATATATATATATATATATATATATATATATATATATATTATATATATATATATGAATGAAAACTCACACCCCAGAAGTGACTCGAACCCATACTCCCAGAAGCAACGCAACTGGTAACTACAGGGCGCCTTAATCCGCTTGACCATCACGGCCGTCAAAAGAAGTGATAGCCGAGGCTACTTGAGCCACTTCCCCGACGGCAACTCGGATGGTAATCTTGGGCATAGCATTTCACCAAATCACCTCATTCTTTGGGGCACACGTGAGGAACACAAATGCGAACAAGCCTGAATGGTCCCCAGGACTATATGCGAATGAAAACTCACACCCCAGAAGTGACTCGAACCCATACTCCCAGAAGCAACGCAACTGGTAACTACAGGGCGCCTTAATCCGCTTGACCATCACGGCCGTCAAAAGGAAGTGATAGCCGAGGCTATTTGAGCCACTTCCCCGACGGCAACTCGGATGGTAATCTTGGGCATAGCATTTCACCAAATCACCTCATTCTTTGGGGCACACGTGAGGAACACAAATGCGAACAAGCCTGAATGGTCCCCAGGACTATATGCGAATGAAAACTCACACCCCAGAAGTGACTCGAACCCATACTCCCAGAAGCAACGCAAGTGGTAACTACAGGGCGCCTTAATCCGCTTGACCATCACGGCCGTCAAAAGGAAGTGATAGCCGAGGCTATTTGAGCCACTTCCCCGACGGCAACTCGGATGGTAATCTTGGGCATAGCATTTCACCAAATCACCTCATTCTTTGGGGCACACGTGAGGAACACAAATGCGAACAAGCCTGAATGGTCCCCAGGACTATATGCGAATGAAAACTCACACCCCAGAAGTGACTCGAACCCATACTCCCAGAAGCAACGCAACTGGTAACTACAGGGCGCCTTAATCCGCTTGACCATCACGGCCGTCAAAAGGAAGTGATAGCCGAGGCTATTTGAGCCACTTCCCCGACGGCAACTCGGATGGTAATCTTGGGCATAGCATTTCACCAAATCACCTCATTCTTTGGGGCACACGTGAGGAACACAAATGCGAACAAGCCTGAATGGTCCCCAGGACTATATGCGAATGAAAACTCACACCCCAGAAGTGACTCGAACCCATACTCCCAGAAGCAACGCAACTGGTAACTACAGGGCGCCTTAATCCGCTTGACCATCACGGCCGTCAAAAGGAAGTGATAGCCGAGGCTATTTGAGCCACTTCCCCGACGGCAACTCGGATGGTAATCTTGGCATAGCATTTCACCAAATCACCTCATTCTTTGGGGCACACGTGAGGAACACAAATGCGAACAAGCCTGAATGGTCCCCAGGACTATATGCGAATGAAAACTCACACCCCAGAAGTGACTCGAACCCATACTCCCAGAAGCAACGCAACTGGTAACTACAGGGCGCCTTAATCCGCTTGACCATCACGGCCGTCAAAAGGAAGTGATAGCCGAGGCTATTTGAGCCACTTCCCCGACGGCAACTCGGATGGTAATCTTGGGCATATATATATATATTTGTGACGATAATCTCTTTCAAGAGAGATTGAGCCTGCTCTTTCCTACATCATTACGTTTGTTAAAGTACAAGATACTGTATAGAAGATACGTCCACCAGTATCGCCAAACGTTTTGCCCAGGAAGCAAATCATACCATGCACACCCCGACACCAGCCACAGCCGCCGTAACCAGCAAACTGCTCATCCTCCGCCTGCCTGTTGCTGATTGGCTGATGTCTCGCCGCACCTGCACTTACGCCACCACCAGAGTCGTTGTCTGGGCAGCAGTACGCCGTACTCGTCAGAATATCTCTGTGCTCCTTGGAGTTGACATCTCTCACTAGTAGACTAAGCCTTGGCTTTCGTGTACTAAGGGAGGTGGCAGCTTGAAGCCAGTATTCCAGCACCCATTATTTAATTTATATTGCTATCAATATTTTTGCATTTTGGTCTTAGAGTAACTTTTCATTGCCAGTTATTATTCATGTTATTTTGTTTGTTGACCATGTTGAATTTTATGAGATTGTCTTTATTCATGTCTTGTTTTCTAGAGTAATTAAAATTTCATTGTTTATATACTTGTGTTTTATGTGTGTTCCATTACCTTACCACAGACGAAAGGACAAACTTTTCTCTTTTTTTTTTGTGATGTGACGAGGCCCTGCCCCCAGCTTTTGAAACAGCCGAACACCAACGCTTTACCGTCACAATATATATATATATATATATATATATATATATATATATATATATATATATATATTATATATATATATATATATATATATATATGTGTTGTGTGTGTAACATGAAGGACTTCTTCTTCATGGGACGCCCCAGCAGAAATGTTTTTTTTTATTATTAAATTTCAAGGCGTCTTGTCTTGAGGCGGTGTTCATAGGGAGATTGGCGTTCTTAAATGCTTTCCTGAATCCCGACGTAGCCGCCACGACGATGGCAAGAACGAAAACTACCTTAAGTATTTGCGTAACTTTTTACTTTAAGTTAACCTCTGTATTATTGTTAAACAGTAATATGACTTCCTATTGGACACCACCTCGAACGACAGCACGGCAATGTCAACGAGAAGTAAGACAATAACGACATCTGTTATTCCCAGGACAAGGAAGAAAAAGAAGTAAGAAGAAGAAGAAAACAACGAAGAAGACTGAAGAACGGAGACCAAAGAAATGTAGAACCAAGAATGAAGAAAGACTGGCGACACCCACCATCGACTGCCTTCAACTACCATTAACTGCCAGCTGCTTGCGAGCCCAGTCCTGTGTCAGAGAGCATCCATGAGAATTCCTCCCACCACCAACCCACAGCGCCAGCTGCAAGTCATATCCACGGTGGTTGGCCCACCGATGTTTTGTCTCCACTCTTCGACTTGTCTCCAGCCCCTAGCTCAATATTTCTACATCCTCGCCCCGGCCTTCCATCCCCTGCTTACCTGCTCTAGTGTCTGCTCTAGTGTCCTTGGAACGTGCGTAACAGCTTCGTGAATCTGACCCCAGATATCTTTCAAAATTGTTTTTATTATAGAGATTGGCGGGAGGGGGGAGGGGATATCAAGCACCTCTGATTCAATGTCATTCCTCTTGTTTATCCCTCACTGCTAACGAGTATTTTCTTAAAATTATCTTCCACAACCAAACTTAAATGGTTTGGTTGTATGAAGAAGAGACAACTAACACAACACCTATACCCCCTATTAGACTATTTTACAGGAACTTCTTTTCCACAGCTCATAAAACGGAGGAAAGGGTCCTGAAAGATATTGTTAATAGAAACGTTATCCCTACAGACAAAAATCAGAGGATACAACTGACGATTTACTATAAAACCAGAAAAACGGCCAGCCTACTCATGAGAAACTCTCCAGACACAAACAGAACGCTTTAAAAGAGTTAACGTCGTCTATGCCTTCAAATGCCCTCTTGGGGACTGTAAGCTCCAAAAAACCCAGTATATAGGCAAGACAACAACATCTCTTTCTAGGCGTTTAACGATGCATAAGCAACAGGGCTCCATTAAGGAACATATAAATCTCTTCCCACAACCAAACCATCGCCAGAGAAATCCTAGTAAACAACACAGAAATCATCGATAGATACAGCGATAGCAGGCGGCTTGACGTTTGCGAGGCATTACACATCAAGAAGTCAACACCAGCAATCAACAGCCAATTAATGCACAACTATATTCTACCCACCTCAAGAATCCGCTCCAATATAGAAGCATCAAGAAATATGGACAAATAGGCTTTCTACAATCACTTCTATTCAATACCCATGTTTCATGTTCTGGCTTGTGTTGATGAAATTAATACCTTATTAAATACCACCTCACCCCATCCACATCACTCAAATGTAGATATAAACAAAATCGGAGATGTGTAAGTTCTATTCAGTTGTGTATGTGTTAACTAAAGTCTTTGAAATGTAATAAGTTTTACGAAACGCGCTCAAGTGTCGTGTCAGACTAGAAATAAAAATGAATTTTGGAGAATTGATTTTTAAATTACCTCCAACAGTGAAAGAAATGTTACGAAAGATTGAGAAAATTCGTGTTAGAATTATTAATCTTACTTTTTCGGTCATATGTAATAATATATATATATATATATATATATTATATATATATATATATATATTATATATATATATATATATATATATATATATATATATGCGAACAAGCCTGAATGGTCCCCAGGACATATATATATATATATATATATATATATATTATATATATATATATATATATATATATATATATATTATATATATATATATATATATATATATATATATATATATATATATAATATATATATATATATATATATTATATATAATATATATATATATATATATATATATATATATATATATATATATATATATATAAATTAGTATATTTTGGTAGCAGTCTTTCCTGTAGACATATATTATTAAAATATGACCGAAAAAGTAAGATTAATAATTCTAACACGAATTTTCTCAATCTTTCGTACATTACGCTTCACTGTTGGAGGTAAATCAATAATCACTTCTCCAAAATTCATTTTTATTCTAGTCTGACGCGACACGGGCGCGTTTCGTAAAACTTATTACATTTTCAAAGACTTCACAAATACACAACTGATTAGAACTTACGTATCTCTGATTTTATATCTACATTTGAGTGAGGTGGGAGGGGTGATGTGGCATTAACACAAGACAGAACAAGAGGGGATATTAATAGGGTATTAAAAGTATCAACACAAGACAGAACAGAAACAATGGGTATTGAATAGAAGTGTTTGTAGAAAGCCTATTGGTCCATATTTCTTGATGCTTCTATATTGGAGCGGAGTCTTGAGGTGGGTAAATATAGTTTGTTGCAATAATTGGCTGTTGATTGCTGGTGTTGACTTCTTGATGTGTAGTGCCTCGCAAACGTCAAGCCGCCTGCTATCGCTGTATCTATCGATGATTTCTGTGTTGTTTACTAGGATTTCTCTGGCGATGGTTTGGTTATGGGAAGAGATTATATGTTCCTTAATGGAGCCCTGTTGCTTATGCATCGTTAAACGCCTAGAAAGAGATGTTGTTGTCTTCCCTATATACTGGGTTTTTTTGGAGCTTACAGTCCCCAAGTGGGCATTTGAAGGCATAAACGACGTTAGTCTCTTTTAAAGCGTTCTGTTTTGTGTCTGGAGAGTTTCTCATGAGTAGGCTGGCCGTTTTTCTGGTTTTATAGTAAATCGTCAGTTGTATCCTCTGATTTTTGTCTGTAGGGATAACGTTTCTATTAACAATATCTTTCAGGACCCTTTCCTCCGTTTTATGAGCTGTGGAAAAGAAGTTCCTGTAAAATAGTCTAATAGGGGGTATAGGTGTTGTGTTAGTTATCTCTTCAGAGGTTGCATGGCTTTTCACTTTCCTTCTTATGATGTCTTCGATGAAACCATTGGAGAAGCCCTTATTGACTAGGACCTGCCTTACCCTACAGAGTTCTTCGTCGACTTGCTTCCATTCTGAGCTGTGGCTGAGAGCACGGTCGACGTATGCGTTAACAACACTCCTCTTGTACCTGTCAGGGCAGTCGCTGTTGGCATTTAGGCACATTCCTATGTTTGTTTCCTTAGTGTAGACTGCAGTGTGGAAACCTCCGCCCTTTTCCATGACTGTTACATCTAGAAAAGGCAGCTTCCCATCCTTTTCCGTCTCGTAAGTGAAACACAGCACGGAACTCTGCTCAAATGCCTCCTTCAGCTCCTGCAGATGTCTGACATCAGGTACCTGTGTAAAAATGTCGTCAACATACCTGCAGTATATGGCCGGTTTCAAGTTCATGTCGACTAAGACTTTTTGCTCGATGGTACCCATGTAGAAGTTTGCAAACAGGACACCTAGGGGAGAACCCATGGCGACCCCATCTACTTGCTTATACATGTGCCCATCCGGGCTCAAGAAGGGTGCCTCTTTAGTACAAGCTTGGAGTAGTTTCCTCAGAATACTTTCTGGCATGTCAAGAGGAGTACAGGCTGGATCACGATACACTCTGTCGGCTATCATTCCGATTGTCTCGTCCACAGGTACGTTGGTAAACAGCGATTCTACGTCCAACGAGGCTCTTATCCCTGTGGCCCGTGTGCCCCGCAGTAAGTCCACAAATTCCTTTGGAGACTTCAGGCTGAAGGCGCAAGGAATATAAGGAGTCAGCAGGCCGTTGAGTCGCTTCGCCAGTCTGTACGTGGGTGTGGGTATCTGGCTAATGATTGGCCGAAGTGGGTTTCCAGGCTTGTGCGTCTTGACATTTCCATACGCATATCCAGGTTTATATTCCCCAATGATCTTTGGCAGGTGGAGTCCGGATTTCTTGGCGTTCACAGTTTCGATCAGTTTGTTGACCTTTGCTTTTAATTCGGCTGTAGTGTCCTTCGTTACCCTTTGGAACTTAGTTTTGGTCAGAGAGTATGATGTTCATTTTCGCCAGATATTCGTCTTTTTTTAAGAATGACATATATTGGCGACTTGTCACCTCTCCTGACAACTATCTCCTTGTTCTCACGAAGGCTTTTAGCTGCCGCTTTAAGCTCGGGGGACAGTATGGTGCTTCTGTAGTTGCCTCGATTCTTTCCTCCTTCTGCAATAAGTTCTGCTTGTAAGGTATCTTTGGTAGTGACCTTCTTTTGTGTCTCGAGGTCGAATATGTCGTCCAACAGAATTTCCAACTCTACTTTCCGGGCCATTTCACTCGGTCTGGACATAACATGACAGTTTATGCCCAGATTTAGGAGAGTGACTTGGTCCTCAGTGAGGTTAATTCCTGCAAGGTTCAGGAAGCCATCTCTTGGTCGTGGAATTGCCATAGGTCCTCCATGGCAATTCCCAGACCTCCAAAAAGAAGGTCACTACCAAAGATACCTTACAAGCAGAACTTATTGCAGAAGGAGGAAAGAATCGAGGCAACTACAGAAGCACCATACTGTCCCCCGAGCTTAAAGCGGCAGCTAAAAGCCTTCGTGAGAACAAGGAGATAGTTGTCAGGAGAGGTGACAAGTCGCCAATATATGTCATTTTTAAAAAAGACGAATATCTGGCGAAAATGAACATCATACTCTCTGACCAAACTAAGTTCCAAAGGGTAACAAAGGACACTACAGCCGAATTAAAAGCAAGGTCAACAAACTGATCGAAACTGTGAACGCCAAGAAATCCGGACTCTACCTGCCAAAGATCATTGGGGAATATAAACCTGGATATGCGTATGGAAATGTCAAGACGCACAAGCCTGGAAACCCACTTCGGCCAATCATTAGCCAGATACCCACACCCACGTACAGACTGGCGAAGCGACTCAACGGCCTGCTGACTCCTTATGTTCCTTGCGCCTTCAGCCTGAAGTCTCCAAAGGAATTTGTGGACTTACTGCGGGGCACACGGGCCACAGGGATAAGAGCCTCGTTGGACGTAGAATCGCTGTTTACCAACGTACCTGTGGACGAGACAATCGGAATGATAGCCGACAGAGTGTATCGTGATCCAGCCTGTACTCCTCTTGACATGCCAGAAAGTATTCTGAGGAAACTACTCCAAGCTTGTACTAAAGAGGCACCCTTCTTGAGCCCGGATGGGCACATGTATAAGCAAGTAGATGGGGTCGCCATGGGTTCTCCCCTAGGTGTCATGTTTGCAAACTTCTTCATGGGTACCATCGAGCAAAAAGTCTTAGTCGACATGAACTTGAAACCGGCCATATACTGCAGGTATGTTGACGACATTTTTACACAGGTACCTGATGTCAGACATCTGCAGGAGCTGAAGGAGGCATTTGAGCAGAGTTCCGTGCTGCGTTTCACTTACGAGACGGAAAAGGATGGGAAGCTGCCTTTTCTAGATGTAACAGTCATGGAAAAGGGCGGAGGTTTCCACACTGCAGTCTACACTAAGGAAACAAACATAGGAATGTGCCTAAATGCCAACAGCGACTGCCCTGACAGGTACAAGAGGAGTGTTGTTAACGCATACGTCGACCGTGCTCTCAGCCACAGCTCAGAATGGAAGCAAGTCGACGAAGAACTCTGTAGGGTAAGGCAGGTCCTAGTCAATAAGGGCTTCTCCAATGGTTTCATCGAAGACATCATAAGAAGGAAAGTGAAAAGCCATGCAACCTCTGAAGAGACAACTAACACAACACCTATACCCCCTATTAGACTATTTTACAGGAACTTCTTTTCCACAGCTCATAAAACGGAGGAAAGGGTCCTGAAAGATATTGTTAATAGAAACGTTATCCCTACAGACAAAAATCAGAGGATACAACTGACGATTTACTATAAAACCAGAAAAACGGCCAGCCTACTCATGAGAAACTCTCCAGACACAAAACAGAACGCTTTAAAAGAGACTAACGTCGTCTATGCCTTCAAATGCCCACTTGGGGACTGTAAGCTCCAAAAAACCCAGTATATAGGCAAGACAACAACATCTCTTTCTAGGCGTTTAACGATGCATAAGCAACAGGGCTCCATTAAGGAACATATAATCTCTTCCCATAACCAAACCATCGCCAGAGAAATCCTAGTAAACAACACAGAAATCATCGATAGATACAGCGATAGCAGGCGGCTTGACGTTTGCGAGGCACTACTCATCAAGAAGTCAACACCAGCAATCAACAGCCAATTATTGCACAACTATATTCTACCCACCTCAAGACTCCGCTCCAATATAGAAGCATCAAGAAATATGGACCAATAGGCTTTCTACAAACACTTCTATTCAATACCAATTGTTTCTGTTCTGTCTTGTGTTGATACTTTTAATACCCTATTAATATCCCCTCTTGTTCTGTCTTGTGTTAATGCCACATCACCCCTCCCACCTCACTCAAATGTAGATATACAATCAGAGATACGTAAGTTCTAATCAGTTGTGTATTTGTGAAGTCTTTGAAAATGTAATAAGTTTTACGAAACGCGCCCGTGTCGAGTCAGACTAGAAATAAAATGAATTTTGGAGAAGTGATTTTTTATTTACCTCCAACAGTGAAGCGTAATGTACGAAAGATTGAGAAAATTCGTGTTAGAATTATTAATCTTACTTTTTCGGTCATATTTAATAATATATATATATATAAAATATATATATATATATATATATATATATATATATATATATATATATATATATATATATATATATATAATATATATATATATATATATAAACAATAATAAAAAGAGTACCACCTCTAGCTGGAAGAAGGGGGACCCATAGCCTCGGAGGAAACCACGCATAACGCATTAGAGGGAATGTTTAGATCCCCTCCAATACAGTTTCTGTGTGCTTTTCTTCTACCACCCCCTTCCTTTTTTTATTTTTTGTGCTTTATTATGTATTTAATGGTTACAAGATATACATGGGTTGATACAAAAATAATAATACAAAAAGGTGCTTAAAGGCTATGAATCTCTTAAAAAAACACGACTATGGGAAACTTTGATGAATGTCACAGACGGGTTCGATCATTGTTACAAGTCAAACACTTCTTCAAATTCCTCTGAAGTTGGACTAGTGCCCAAGACGCAACAGGCATTTCCCCTCTGAATCGCAACACTGAGGCGCTGGAACAAGAAACTTTTTGCTCTCTGGTCTTTTGTAGCGCTGATCAATTTGTCCCACAATTCCTTCAGGAACTTCAATGCACATTTTCCCCACGAACCGAGGGTGTCCGAGCCGATCGGAACAAAGCTGTAGCAGTGTGCCAGACCTCTGTTTTTAATAATTTTCTGCGATTCCCTGAAAGAAGCAGCACCACCGCTTTCACGTGTGCTGTAGTGGAGGTAGGTACTGTCCAGTGTGGCAGCTCAAGTGTAGTCCCACACCACTTGCTTACTATCCTTCCAAGGTAGCTAGGTGACCCCATCTGGGCGCTTCTGAGGGTCGTTAGGTCTGGATAAACGTGGTTCTCTTTGTGCCGAGCAGCGGGCTGTGGCGAGGCTCCTCTTGATGATGTCGTGGACTTCTTCATGTCTTGCAATTTTATCCTGTGATTTACGACATACCAGACCATGACGACCATATTGGTCTGCCATCGCAGTTCCGCAGATGCACCTATGTTCGGTGAGGATGGGGGCGGCAAGGCGAAGAGCAACTCCAATGCGGAGAGCATCATGACTGAGGTAAGTTCCCAGGGCTGCATTGGGCACAGCAAATAAAAAATCCCCGGCGTGGGGTGCTGTGACCGCTAGGAGGCGGGCTCTACCTATGTCTTCAGCCTCCACCTATGTCTTCTGCCTCCACATGTGTCCTCAGCCTACACCTGTGTCCTCAGCCTCCACCTGTGTCCTCAGCTTCCACCTCTGTCCTCACCCTCTACCTGTGTTTTCAGCCTCCACCTGTGTCCTAAGCCTCCACCTGTGTCCTCAGCCTCCACCTGTGTCCTCACCCTCCACATGTGTCCTCACCCTCTACCTGTGTTTTCAGCCTCCACCTGTGTCCTAAGCCTCCACCTGTGTCCTCAGCCTCCTCCTGTGTCCTCACCCTCCACATGTGTCCTCACCCTCTACCTGTGTTTTCAGCCTCCACCTGTGTCCTCAGCCTCCACCTGTGTCATCAGCCTCCACCTGTGTCCTTAGCCTCCACCTGTGTCCTCAGCCTCCATCTGTGTCCTCAGCCTCCACCTGTGTCCTCAGCCTCCACATGTGTCCTCAGCCTCCACCTGTGTCCTCTGCCTCCATCTGTGTCATCAGCCTTCACCTGTGTCCTCAGCCTCCACCTGTTCAGTGGAGCACCAGGCGGTGTTCAGTGGAGCACGAGACGGTGTTCAGTGGAGCACGAGACGGTGTTCAGTGGAGCACCAGGTGGTGTTCATAGGAGCACCAGGTGGTGTTCATAGGAGCACCAGGTGGTGTTCAGTGGAGCACCAGGTGGTGTTCAGTGAAGCACCAGGTGGTGTTCAGTGGAGCACCAGTGGTGTTCAGTGGAGCACCAGGTGGTGTTCAGTGGAGCACCAGGTGGTGTTCAGTGGAGCACCAGGTGGGTGTTCAGTGGAGCACCAGGTGGTGTTCAGTGGAGCACCAGGTGGTGTTCAGTGGAGCACCAGGTGGTGTTCAGTGGAGCACCAGGTGGTGTTCAGTGGAGCACCAGGTGGTGTTCAGTGGAGCACCAGGTGGTGTTCAGTGGAGCACCAGGTGGTGTTCAGTGGAGCACCAGGTGGTGTTCAGTGGAGCACCAGGTGGTGTTCAGTGGAGCACCAGGTGGTGTTCAGTGGAGCACCAGGTGGTGTTCAGTGGAGCACCAGGTGGTGTTCAGTGGAGCACAAAGGGTCGTGGGGATGAGGTGAGAAGAGCACCAGTGAACAAACAACCTGTCCTCAGGCTTGGCTCATCTAAGTACCAGCGACTCCAAACACGTCGTCGTATTTTTAACGTAAAGTTTTTTCAAAATCCAGTTTTGTTAGATGAACAAATCCACGGG
>NW_025574371.1:72500-80684 GCF_020424385.1 Procambarus clarkii | reverse complement strand
AAATGCATTCACACTTCCACAAACTTATTGCACACGTGCAGAACACTATCAAAATTACACAACTCCACATTTTCACCAACATACAAATCACGAACTCACTTGCACAAATTCTCATACATATACAGCACTATGTCACAGGTGCATACACTTGCACAAATTCTCATACATATACAGCCCTATGTCACAGGTGCATACACTTGCACAAATTCTCATACATATACAGCCCTATGACACAGGTGCATACACTTGCACAAATTCTCATACATATACAGCCCTATGTCACAGGTGCATACACTTGCACAAATTCTCATACATATACAGCACTATGTCACAGGTGCATATACTTGCACAAATTCTCATACATATACAGCCCTATGTCACAGGTGCATACACTTGCACAAATTCTCATACATATACAGCACTATGTCACAGGTGCATATACTTGCACAAATTCTCATACATATACAGCACTATGTCACAGGTGCATACACTTGCACAAATCAAAAGCACTTTGACAAATGTCACAAATGGTGACATTTGTTATTATTATTAACATCTTTATTGACAAAAGTAATTACAATTTTGCCTAATCCGAGGATTTCAATTAAGTCGTATTAAAGTGAGGATAATGCTAGTATTTACTGTCACACAGGACTGAGGGTCATACACAAGAAAACAGGTCTAAACTGTAGGCTGAAGAACGTATATATCATATACGTATAAATCAATGTTTTAATGTATGAATATGTAAAAACAACTTTCTATTGTGCTCTACCACATATGGGCAGGGATGGGTTCATAAGTGATGCAGCTTAGAAGTAATATAAATAAAATTGTTCTTCATTCTTTAAAATGGACAAGTAAATCTTGGATAAATTGTTAGGATGTCGTCCAGTACACCAGATTCAATGAAATAGTTACACAGTTGGTGGTACAATAGGCCAGGAGATTTCAAATCTTTTACGGTTTCACATTGAACAATATAGTGTTCTAGTGAATGCATTAAAGGCTTGTGACAGAGTTTGCAATCTGAATATTCTGGTAGTGGCTCAGCCTCACTAACCTGCCAGATGTGCCTATAGGCAAGGCTAATTTGCGCAATGACTACATCACATTGCTTGGTCCGGTTACTGTGCTGACCATACAAATACTTATTATTACAAAAGTAGTCATTGCTTTTAATACTGTAGCTTTCAGGTCGCTGAGCATTTCTTAGTTCTTCTAAATCTGAATTAATTTCTTTAATATCTATGTTTCTAATAACTGCTTTAGATAGTCCAAATTCATAATCAGTGTTTTCTTTCCTGCAAGCCTCATTGGCCAATTGATCTACAAAGTCATGTTTTCCAACTCCAACATGGGATGGTATCCACACAAATTTTATACAATAGTAATTATCATTGGCAAAAACTCCATTCCATTTAATATTACAAGCTACTTCAGACATACATTGTGATGGGTAATTTAAGGAATGCAGAGCACTTTTAGAGTCAGAATATCACTGCACCACCATTGAGTTTAAGGTGGTCAGTAGCTAGATAAATACCCAATAGATCAATCTGTGTCGTGCTTGCCCAGTTGTTCAGTCTCTGTGAACTAGACATAATCATTTCATTCCCTTTATATACTGCACATGCACAACCTGTTCTACCAGTGCCTGATTGCACAGAGCAATCAGTAAAGGTATAGGATTCAGTTGGTTAAAGATTTTGAAGATAACTGTCAATAGCTTTTAATGTTATACATATCATAGTTTCAGTGTTATACATTTGTTTTACACTGATGGGGTATAATGCAAAGAGACCTGTACATCTTTCCAAGTGGGGAATATAGTGAACAATTTTATCAGGACTAAGAGACACATACAGTTTCAGAAGATTATAGGCACAACAACTGAATCACTCACTGTAAGGATCTTTATGCGGCGGATTGAGGGAAGTCAGAATTGTATAGAATGGATCTCAATTTAATTTGAATAAAGCTTTGGGGGACCATAATTTTTCAAAGTTAAGGCACAAAGCATTGTACTAAGTAGAACTATTCTCTCGTAAATAGAATGTAATTTTAGTTCCTTTTAGTTTTAGATGTTTAATCTGTTGAATTAATTTTCAATTCAATTTTTAATTGAACCTTTAGATGTTTAATGATTATAATTAGATTATAGACGCGTAACCTGTGTTGTGGGAGAAGCAGACTCTCGGCGACGTGATAACCTTGAGGTTGGATAACTGCTTGAGAAAGAATACGCCTTATGCAGAACCCTTCACTTGTGTGCTCTTAAGGTCCAAGTACTGAGCAACCCTTTAGTGCGTTTATCATCTTATTGTATGTGTTGGGGCATATTATGAGCAGCGTGATGGGTGGGGGGTATAGCGAGGGCCTCGCTTCTTGCAGGGACGGCGTTCGATCCCCCGATGGTCTGTAGCACCGTTCCTTCCCTCCGTCGCCACATCCAAGGTGTTCCCTTGGCCTCATATTCCTTCCAGGTGCTGTGTAGTCATGCTGGCTTAGCGATCTCACCTCGTGCTTAAACTTACCTTGTCTTGATGAGGAGTTCCCTGACACTCGCTAACACTTAAGTAACACACACATCTACTGCTGAAGCGCCAGAACCAGTTTCTGTTCCTGGCTCAAGGGATAAATTGCATCATAACTTGTGAATGTAGAGAACAGTGGCCTTATACTGATAGTGAGTCACACTATCGTTATGGAGAATTAGACACCATCTCTCTCACACATCTGAACATGAAGGCAGTGAGGACGTTTCGGTCCGTCCTGGAGTTGATAGAGGTCCAAGACAGAACGAAACGTTGTTACATTCCTTACTGTCATCTGCGTGGTTTGGGTGTTTATAATAGCATTACTTGTTTGTTATAAATAAATCCTTTGTGTGTTTACAAAGACTAACCCGAAGATGAGTATAATAATTGGGATTCACAAGTTAAAACCCTTCAATAATTATGGGGTAATTCGAATTATTTTAAAGTATTTTATGTTCATATTAGCTTGTTAAAAATCCTCTAAGTTTCCCAGTACAACTTTGAAGGAATAGGTGTTTTATTTTATTGTAATACTTCATTTATGTATTTTAAGAATGCTGTAAATTTGATGTTCAAGTGATGTATTATATATATCCTCTACAGGTGCTCCAGTGTATTATATATTTTATTTTAAAAGTATCCTGTTATGCATAAATTACCTCATTTGCATATGTCGCTTTATTAAATTTGTAATGGTAAAAACTAGTAGACTTCAACATATTTACCTCCGCTCTGTCATTATTTTTTGAAGTGAATAATATTACAAAAATTGTACACCACAGGTATCATAAACGACTCAATTTCTCTAACATAATAATCTATAATGCATCATATATTTTATTTTGAAATTATATTGACTTCCTTCATCAAATTATTATTACTATTATTTATAAACCATGTGCAACGTATAACAACATTGCTGGCATTTGATTCACAAAAATATTTTAAAAACAATGTTTCATTTATAACAGCATTAAATGACATTTATTTAATTCGTATTTTTATAAACCCAGAAAAATATTGCTAAGTTTCTGTATTAACCACAAGAAATTGTTGCAATAAAAACCATAATTTTCAATGTATTTATCAAGTGAGTATAGACACGAGGATAGTAAGGTGGTGGATAGATAAAGTCCAATATGGTGAGATTAGTTTAATCACAAACGAGCCAAAGATTAGCCAATAGTCACTTGGTCCAGGAGATAGAGAGGAGACAGTGGCATCTGTCCCGGAGGGATACATAACCTACACATATGTATAAGCGTATTGGTCAGTAATACATTATACATCGGACATTATACGTGATGAATATACCGGAGGCTGCTGGCTCCAACCCGTGCGTGACACGTGTGTGTGTGTGTGTGTGTGTGTGTGTGTGTGTGTGTGTGGTGTGTGTGTGTGTGTGTGTGTGTGTGTGTGTGTGTGTGTGTGTGTGTGTGTGTGTGTGTGTGTGTTTGAATCTCTAATTCTCAAGAGTCATATCAGAAGAAAATTTCAAGTAATAAAGCCTTAACGATACTTTTAAACACACAGATATATATATATATATATATATATATATATATATATATACATAACATTGGATATGTATTAGGCAAGGTACCGCACAACTAATACGCCTATTTATAACAATTATCTTGAATTATCAACTTCAATTACCCAACTAGTTATCTTTATTCAATCACCAATATACACTTTCTATATATATATATATATATATATATATATATATATATATATATATATATATATATATATATATATATATATATATATATATATATCTTATTCAAATATCTGAACCATCCAATATATATAATCGATCATAATTACACAATATTCAACACTATATCACCCCTGATTAATCTTTCTAATCATCCATCCTCATCCATCTCCGTTATCATTACTCGTTCTCACCCATCTACATCATAATATTAATCACGGCAATTTATTTTCATTGTATAAATTTTCATCACCATAACTTTGATTAACGATACAGTATATTAAACAAACCAAATTCAAGTTAATTCAATATTCTCTACATGATTTAATTTTTCATTGGTGAGTGTGTGTGTGTGTGTGAGAGAGAGAGAGAGAGAGAGAGAGAGAGAGAGAGAGAGAGAGAGAGAGAGAGAGAGAGAGAGAGAGAGAGAGAGAGAGAGAGAGAGAGAGAGAGAGAGAGAGAGCGAGAGAGAGAGAGCACAAGAACACAAACCAAGGGAGGGGCCCGTTCCCTTGCTTGAAGTAGTTTCCATTGACCATCAAGGAGAGGAGAAGGACTGCCGTAGACATTTCAAGACAGAGGCAGACAAACCGACAGAATGAGAGACAGACACACAGCCAGACATCTCACCACCTCTATAATTGATCTCGGCCAAATTAGACAGTGCAGTTATATATATTTTTTAGTACATGGTACTATATATTTTTACAGTTATTTCGAGTTACATCGATCATATATATTACTAATGTTGCAAATAATTTTTATTATCGAAAATATATTGATTGCAATTATAAGTTATAAATAACTGAAAGTTACTGAATTACAAGTAACAAAAGTATATAAAGAAAATATTAAAATTTATTAACAGATTATCATTGATTTATTAAATAATTTGTGTATATAGTTCAAAAACTAATAAATTATTGGAAAATATATACAAGATAAAACTGAATAGGAGTGATGTTTGGGTTTTGTTTTGTCTCACCTCACACTGGGGTCCTCACCTGGTTACCTCACACTGGGGTCCTCACCTGGTTACCTCACACTGGGGTCCTCACACTGGGGTCCTCACCTGGTTACCTCACACTGGGGTCCTTACCTAGTTACCTCACACTGGAGTCCTCACCTGGTTACCTCACACTCGGGTCCTCACCTGGTTACCTCACACTCGGGTCCTCACCTGGTTACCTCACACTGGAGTCCTCACCTGGTTACCTCACACTCGGGTCCTCACCTGGTCACCTCACACTCGGGTCCTCATCTAGTTACCTCACACTGGGGTCCTCACCTGGTCACGTCACACTGGGGTCCTCACCTGGTTACCTCACACTGGGGTCCTCACCTGGTTACCTCACACTCGGGTCCTCACCTGGTCACCTCACACTCGGGTCCTCATCTAGTTACCTCACACTGGGGTCCTCACCTGGTCACCTCACACTGGAGTCCTCACCTGGTTACCTCACACTGGGGTCCTCACCTGGTCACCTCACACTGGAGTCCTCACCTGGTTACCTCACACTGGGGTCCTCATCTAGTTACCTCACACTGGGGTCCTCACCTGGTTACCTCACACTGGGGTCCTCACCTGGTCACCTCACACTGGAGTCCTCACCTGGTTACCTCACACTGGGGTCCTCATCTAGTTACCTCACACTGGGGTCCTCATCTAGTTACCTCACACTGGGGTCCTCACCTGGTTACCTCACACTGGGGTCCTCACCTGGTTACCTCACACTGGGGTCCTCACCTGGTTACCTCACACTGGGGTCCTCACCTGGTCACCTCACACTGGGGTCCTCACCTGGTTACCTCACACTGGGGTCCTCATCTAGTTACCTCACACTGGGGTCCTCACCTGGTTACCTCACACTGGGGTCCTCACCTGGTTACCTCACACTGGGGTCCTCACCTGGTCACCTCACACTGGGGTCCTCATCTAGTTACTTCACACTGGGGTCCTCATCTAGTTACCTCACACTGGGGTCCTCACCTGGTTACCTCACACTGGGGTCCTCACCTGGTTACCTCACACTGGGGTCCTCACCTGGTTACCTCACACTGGGGTCCTCATCTAGTTACCTCACACTGGGATCCTCATCTAGTTACCTCACACTGGGGTCCTCACCTGGTTACCTCACACTGGGGTCCTCACCTGGTTACCTCACACTGGGGTCCTCATCTAGTTACCTCACACTGGGGTCCTCACCTGGTTACTCACCATACATGCAATTGTAGTTCAATACTTTATTTACATTTGTCCTTCCTATATATATATATATATATATATATATATATATATATATATATATATATATATATATATATATATATATATATATATATATATATATATATATATATATATATAAGGAAGGACAAATGTAAATAAAAAATGTAAATAAAAATGTAAATAACCTAGTAGCCAGAACGCACTTCTCAGCATACTATGCAAGGCCAATTTGCCTAATAAGCCAAGTTTTCATGAATTAATTGTTTTTCGACTACCTAACCTAACCTAACCTAACTTTTTTGGCTACCTAACCTAACCTAACCTATAAAGATAGGTTAGGTTAGGTTAGGTAGGGTGGTTAGGTTCGGTCATATCTCTATGTTAATTTTAACTCCAATAAAAAAAAAATTACCTCATAGATAATGAAATGGGTAGCTTTATCATTTCATAAGAAAAAAATTTGAGAAAATATAATAATTCAAGAAAACTTGGCTTATTAGGCAAATCGGGCCTTGCATAGTAGGCTGAGAAGTGCGTTCTGGCTACTAGGTACGACATATATATATATATATATATATATATATATATATATATATATATATATATATATATATATATATATATATATATATATATATATATATATATATATGACTGAAAGGAAAGGATTAATTATTCTAACACGAATCTTCTCAATATTTCTTATATTTTTCTTCATTGTCGACGGAAGTTGAAAATTAACTCTCCAAGGTTAATTTTCATAATTTATTATGATCTGACGCCTAGCGATGCGTTTCGCAAGGTACTCCTTACATTTTCTAAGACAAATTTACCATGCTTTTGCAAAGGATTCTCTTGGGGTGAGGTGGTACAGGAGGTGATTGAAATGAACAAGTGGATGAAACATAATGGATATTAACAGGCTATTACATGCATGAATATAAGCAGCTTATGTTTTTGCTTATACTGTCTCTGTATTGGTTAGGGGTCTTGAAGTGGGTAGAATGTAATTGTGTTAACTGGTTGATTGTTGGCTTGACTTTTTGATGTGTAGGGCCTCGCTGATGTTCGTTCTTCCGTTCTCCAGTCTTTCGTTGTCCAGTCTTCCGTTGTAAAAATAACCTTCGTAGTGGTAATTTTTCAACTTCCGTCGACGGTGAAGAGTAACATAAGAATAATAAGAAGATTCGTGTTAGAATCATTAATATTACCCTTTCGGTTATATTCAACATATGTCTACAGGAAAGACTGCTACCAAAATATACTAATATATATATATATATATATATATATATATATATATATATATATATATATATATATATATATATATATATATATATATATATATATATATAGAATTCTTGCATACATTGACCACCAAAGCAAAATATATATAATACACAAGTCAAACTCTGCTACATTATACAACTCACAGAGATTTTAAATCTAATGAACACAAACTGGCATATATCACTAAAATTCGTGCCTTCAGAAATTCCTTAAATTATAAATAGTGAACACCAACACACACACACACACACACACACACACACACACACACACACACACACACACACACACACACACCACACACACACACACACACACACACACACACACACACACACACACAACCAGGCCTGGCAACTGGTTCAACTGGTTCCTGGCAACTGGTTCCTGGCAACCAG
>NW_025574371.1:25000-67500 GCF_020424385.1 Procambarus clarkii | reverse complement strand
TAATAATTTGGAGTTGTATATCGGATGAACAGGTATAGTCGTAGGAAATATTATAGCGGGAAAACAAAAATACTATAGTGGGCTAATTCATCCAGCCAAGTAAACTGAGATTGCTTGGGCCTATACGGGTTCAATTGTGGGCCTATATGGGTCTAATTGTGGGCCTATATGGGTCTAATTGTGGGCCTATATGGGTCTAATTGTGGGCCTATATGGGTCTAATTGAGGGCCTATATGAGTCTCAATTGTGAGCCTTTTACTCTCGAGCCATCAATCACCTGACTGCTGGTCACTTGACTTTGCGCTCTATAGACACGTGATAACATTAGCTGTGCACTCTCTAGTATGCATATACTCTAAGGGTGTGTAATGTTGGTTTTATTTGCTTCTCATGGGGAGTTTGTCTTATAAATAAATACATGAGAACCCTGAGAGAGGATTCGAGGCCAAGGAGGACCTGAGCTTGTCTCAGGTGGCAGCAGCAGGTTCATAACAACACTCTCAATTACACTCCAAGAAAGAGGCAAACATTGATGAGACAAACTAATATAGAAAGTTTAAGCCAGCTGTAAGGAATGATACGTCATCATGGTTCAAATATTTCTGAGATGAGTTTTTTGTGGGATTTTTCAAAGTTGTGAGGTTTGTGAGGTCTGCGATACCACCTGTTTCTTTCTTTATTTTAACTTTTGTTTAATTTGTATTTATAATTTTGTTAGAAAGGAGATTTGTGGGGATGGAACCAATTCTTCTGTTTTCTGCGTTTTGTTACATGTGAGATGGATACTTTTGTTTGGAAAGGTCAGCACTATTTTGTCCAAACAGGTATGTCCACTTTTGTCGAAATATGTAGAACCTCTATATTTATTAGACCTCAATATTGCGTATGGACATGACGCCTTCGTAAGGGTGCCCAAGCGGTGCTCACACACCAGGATGTTTAGCCCCCAGCAAGACACGTAAGGTAGGGAGCACAGAAAGATAGGTTCTCCTACGAGTAAGGTGCGGGAATTATCAGGAGAAGGCGGTAGTCCAGTTAGGTTATATATCGCATTTGGAAGGGATATGAGAGAAAAAGATCTGGGATACGAGGACAAGGATCTGGGATTCGAGGACAAGGATCTGGGATTCGAGGAGAAGGATCTGGGATTCGAAGACAAGGAGGTGCTATATGAAGACAAGGAGCTGGGATATGAGGAGAAGGAGCTGGAATATGAGGACAGTGAGCTGGGATACGAGGACAAGGAGCTGGGGTATGAGGACAAGGAGCTTGGATTTGAGAACAAGGAGCTGGGATATGAGGACAAGGAGCTGGGATACGAGGATAAGGAGCTGGGATACGAGGACAAGGAGCTGGGATACGAGGACAAGGAGCTGGGATACGTGGACAAGGAGATGAGATATGAAGACAAGGATTTGGGATATGAAGAACGAAAAGAATAGGGTCCAACCACTTGGACGGTCGAGGATCGAATGCCAACCTGCAAACAGCGAAGCCCTCTCACTCCTCCAGGCTCCGTACAACAGAATAGCTTAACGGTCACTCTATCATCCTCGTTCTGCAGGTAATCTAGACTAAGATAAATGTGACTTAAAATGACTAAATTGGCTCTACTATTTACAAATGTCTTTTATAGCTTTTGTTGCCAGTTAGATGTATCTAAGAGCTAATATATTCAATGATATCCTATTATCTAAATCTGTAAGATGACTTTAAAATTCTGAGTAAGGCTTTCTAACTCATCCTTCAGATTAGGATTAGTTATCCTTGATATTAGGATAACTTTCACAGCAACAATGATGGTACAACGACCAGAGCTATGCCCCCAGAGCAGCCGTAACTATACATTGATAAGGAAGTTTCCACAGAGCAAGAATGTTTCTAAAATAAATAGATCTTCTCACAGAAATACAACACCTACTAAAGATGTCTGTGAGTATGGCATCATAGCCAGTTTAGTGGTCAGAAAGTGTTGTTTTTATAGTGTCAAATCCTGTGGAGGAGGCAAAATTCTGTGCAGGGTAAAGATACACACACACACACTGAGCAGGGGAGCACTGGTCCAGCGCTTCACCGGTTTCGACGGAGTTTCGTACGACTACGTACACATACAACAGAGGTTAACGTATCACATGCATTGGTCAGAGGTGGCTGGCTTTCTTTTTGAAGTATGTACAAACTATGGTATACGACTCTGCTACTAATGTCATCTGTGAGAGTCCACACACAACAATGTCAAAGACACTAGTTAGAAAAAAAGTTCCTATCAGAAATCTCTTGAAAATATGTAAAAAAGTAAACAAAAAACGGATTAGTAATATTTGTTCGATATTGAAATAATTGAATTGAAAATGTGCATTATCTTGGGCCGAAAGATATCTTTGGTAATATATAGTGACTCGGTTCGTTAGACTGGTGTGACGATTCGTTATAGCCGGGGTGGTAAAATAATCTCAACAGGATAAGATACACAACAGCTTCTTACCTCAACTCAAGGCGAATGAGCCGGACTGCTAATAGTCATTAATCAATACTTACGCAAAATTGATCACTACTTTCAAGCACATTTTTCCATTACATGCAAAGATGTTCGCTACATGAACAAGTCAGATTCATTTTACATTACAGAGTGATGTGAGACCTATTACGAATAAATGTGCATTTTAAGAGCTTTAAAAGACACTTTATGCAAAATATAATATTACATGGATGAAACTGTAAATTTATATGACATTACATATCGAATGGAGTCGCAAATCCATTAACACTACTTTAGATACAAAAGTATTGGCGATTCATTCAATAATTGTGTGATATAAAACATTACAGATCTCTTAACAACTAAGCAAATATCTCACTACAAAATGCAGATGTCTTGATGTACGTAAAAGTCTGGCAATTTGTGTGTGCGTGTGTGTGTGTGTGTGTGTGCGTGTGTACGTGTGTGTGTGTGTGTGTGTGTGTGTGTGTGTGTGTGTGTGTGTGTGTGTGTGTGTGTGTGTCTGTGTGTGTTTGTGTGTGTGTGTGTGTGCGTGTATGTGTGCGTGTAATTACCTAAGTGTAATTACCTAAGTGTAGTTACAGGATGAGAGCTACGCTCGTGGTGTCCCGTCTTCCCAGCACTCTTTGTCATATAACGCTTTGAAACTACTGACGGTCTTGGCCTCCACCACCTTCTCACTTAACTTGTTCCAACAGTCTTCCACTCTATTTGCGAAGGTGAATTTTCTTATATTTCTTCGGCATCTGTGTTTAGCTAGTTTGAATCTATGACCTCTTGTTCTTGAAGTGCCAGGTCTCAGGAAATCTTCCCTGTCGATTTTATCAATTCCTGTTACTATTTTGTATGTAGTGATCATATCACCTCTTATTCTTCTGTCTTCTAGTTTTGGCATGTTTAATGCTTCTAACCTCTCCTCGTAGCTCTTACCCTTCAGTTCTGGGAGCCACTTAGTAGCATGTCTTTGCACCTTTTCCAGTTTGTTGATGTGCTTCTTAAGATATGGGCACCACACAACAGCTGCATATTCTAGCTTTAGCCTAACAAAAGTCATGAACAATTTCTTTAGTATATCGCCATCCATGTATTTAAATGCAATTCTGAAGTTAGAAAGCATAGCATAGGCTCCTTGCACAATATTCTTTATGTGGTCCTCAGGTGATAGTTTTCTATCTAGAACCACCCCTAGATCTCTTTCTTTATCAGAATTCTTTAAAGATTTCTCAAATAATATATAGGTTGTGTGGGGTCTATGTTCTCCTATTCCACATTCCATAACATGACATTTATTAACATTAAATTCCATTTGCCAAGTGGTGCTCCATCTACTTATTTTGTCCAGGTCTTCTTGAAGGGCATGACAATCATCTAAATTTCTTATCCTTCCTATTATCTTAGCATCATCAGCAAACATGTTCATATAATTCTGTATACCAACTGGAAGATCATTTATGTACACAATAAACATCACTGGTGCAAGAACTGAACCCTGTGGTACTCCACTTGTGACATTTCTCCATTCCGATACATTGCCTCTGATTACTGCCCTCATTTTTCTATCAGTCAGAAAATTTTTCATCCATGATAGAAGCTTACCTGTCACCCCTCCAATATTTTCCAGTTTCCAGAACAACCTCTTATGTGGAACTCTGTCGAAAGCCTTTTTTAGGTCCAGATAGATGCAGTCAACCCAACCATCTCTTTCCTGTAATATCTCTGTGGCTCGATCATAGAAACTGAGTAAATTCGATACACAGGATCTTCCAGATCGAAAACCATACTGTCTGTCTGATATTATATCATTTCTCTCTAGGTGTTCTACCCATTTAGTTTTGATTAGTTTTTCCAATACTTTCACTATTACACTTGTCAATGATACAGGTCTATAATTGAGGGGGGTCTTCCCTGCTGCCACTTTTGTAGATTGGAACTATGTTAGCCTGTTTCCATACGTCTGCTACGATTCCTGTACACAGGGATGCCTGAAAGATCAGGCGAAGTGGTATGCTGAGCTCAGATGCACATTCTCTCAGAACCCATGGTGAAACGCCATCTGGGCCAGCTGCTTTGTTCTTACCGAGCTCCTTGAGCATTTTTTCCACTTCGTCTCTAGACACCTCTATGTGCTCTATGTTGTTCTCTGGAATTCTTATTGTATCTGGTTCCCTAAAGATTTCATTTTGTACAAACACACTTTGGAACTTTTCGTTTAGTGTTTCACACATTTCCTTTTCATCTTCCGTGAATGTATTTCCCATTTTCAACCTCTGGATATTATCCTTTACCTGCAATTTGTTGTTTATGAATTTATAGAATAGACCTGGTTCTGTTTTACATTTGTCTGCAATCCCTTTTTCAAAATTTCTTTCTGCCTCTCTCCTCACTGCCGTGTAGTTGTTTCTCGCATCTTTGTATCGCTGGTATGTTTGGGGGTTTGGCCTCTTCCTGTATTGATTCCATTTTTGTGTCTTTTGGTCTCTAGCCCTCTCGCAATTTCTATTGAACCAATCCTGTTTCCTAGTTCTGCATCTCTGTTTTGGTATAAATTTTTTTGTGCCTTTATCATATATTTCACAAAACTTGACATATATTTCATTCACTTCCTTGCCTAGCATCAAGTCTGTCCAATTATACTCACCAAAAAAATTTCTAAGGTCACCATAATGTCCTCTCCTGAAGTCTGGTTTTTCAACTGCTTCAACCTCCTTATTTTCTTCCAGCTTATAACGCATTGCATACTTTATTCCCAAAACGACATGGTCACTTTTACCCAAGGTAAAGGTGTGTGTGTGTGTGTGTGTGCGTGTGTGTACGTGTATGTGTGTGTGTGTGTGTGTGTGTGTGTGTGTGTGTGTGTGTGTGTGTGTGTGTGTGTGTGTGTGTGTGTGTACGTATGTGTGTGTGTGTGTGTGTATTAGGGGGGGCGTGTGTGTGTTATGTACTCACCTAGTTGTGCTTGCGGGGGTTGAGCTTTGGCTCTTTGGTCCCGCCTATATGTATGTGTATGAGTTTGTGACTATTCGCAGTCTTTTTTGATTCATCAGTTTACGCCATTTTTCGTTCAATTAAATTAAAATACAACCTACAATGAACTAAAAAAAGTGAAAGGGGGTTTACTACAAAATATATAAACAGTTCACTGGTCAACAGAGAGAATGGTTGTGGAAAAAAAACAGACTACACGATCACCATTCATAAAGAACCTTTAACTCATAAACGGATTCTCATTTTTTTTTTGCGAAAGAATCCATTCATCCCGACAATCCAATAATATATATATATATATATATATATATATATATATATATATATATATATATATATATATATATATATATATATATATATATATATATATATATATAAATAGTATCTATCTCTAAATCTATCCTACTAGATTTGGAGCAAGACAGTTTTTAGTGCAATTTACATAGAGATAAGGTCTCTAGTAGCAAAATTACCAAAAAACTTTCCATTTCGGAAATAATATTCGTATTAGCCTCACTCCCGAAAATTTCCCTAAAAAGGTTTTCTGTCACAATGAGAATTCATATGGAAATCAAGTTACGTTTTTCACCGAAAACTTCAAGAAAAGGGAGATCTAGTTTCCCTATTCTAGAGGGGAAATCTGGAAACAAAGTTTCTTCGAAAGCACAGAAACTTAGACGCCAAATATCAAAACTTTAACACTAATGCACCGATTGTCACACTGACGCGACTGAAAGCAGATAATCCAACAAAAACATGAGAAATGAATTGAAAGCAACTGCGTTCCGGTCCGTCAAAGACCCCTAATGAGGGTCCTGGACCCCTGATTAGTGTCCAGAAAGGACCATAATATCGTTGCTTTTCCCCTCATATGATATGTGGGGTTGAGCTGTTTATTTGAATATCAACGAATCTAATTGTGTTACTGGCAGTAACGTGGTATGAAACCTTCCGGAAATTAGCACTCTCTGACTCAAGAGTTAATACTACGTATTGTCGAGTTCAAAGTCTAACACTTAGATTAATCATATCAAAGCGGCTTAAGTGTTAAATGCTCTTTTTGATATATAATACACAACATGACAACATGCCAACATGCTTGACGCAACATGTGAGAGAGAACATGCCAACATGCTTGACACAACATGTGCAGAGAACTCTTGTACATCGTTGACAGGATAATCTATTGTCCATCATCGAGAGACATCAAATCAATTTGAAAACTGTCATTATTTGGAAAAGAAAAATGTATGTAAAGTAGTTAACTTTTGCCTTCTTTTCTTGAAGACGTTTGCGCTTTCTAAGTAACTCTTAACACACTATTTAATACATGTAGCAAGATCCTCTCTAATCTGTGACCCAAGTGGTAAGATCTTCTATGATCTTGGATCCAAGTAGTAAGACTCTCGCTAATCTGTGATCCAGTAGTAAGACCCTCGCTAATCTGTGATCCAAGTAGTAAGACCCTCTCTAATCTGTGATCCAAGTAGTAAGACCCTCGCTAATCTGTGATCCAAGTAGTAAGACCCTCACTAATCTGTGATCCAAGTAATAAGACCCTCGCTAATCTGTGATCCAAGTAGTAAGACCCTCGCTAATCTGTGATCCAAGTAGTAAGACCCTCGCTAATCTGTGATCCAAGTAGTAAGACCCTCGCTAATCTGTGATCCAAGTAGTAAGACCCTCGCTAATCAATGATTGCAAAACTAGCATTCTATATCACACTAAAGAGAGGAAGAGAAGAGTGTTATTACAAATAATTAAGTGTCTAAGGAACACTGATTACCATACTCCTGTATATGGATACATTGACCAGGTCACAATGAGCAGAGAACACTGGTCTGGCCTCACTGGCCAAGCTACACTGAGCAGGTTACATTTAACAACAGTGTAGCCAGTTCTCATAAGACCCACACAAAACAACACTCTGGTCAATAGTAAACAGTACACTGACAAAGTAACAGAGATCAATAGGAACATTGTTTTTTTTTGTTTCAGATTAATTGACAGAATGGCTTTTTTTTAACACTGGCCCACCCGCCAACACACACACACACACTCACACACACACACACACACACACACACACACACACACACACACACACACACACACACACACACACACACACACACACACACACACAACACACACACACACACACACACACACACACACACACACACACACACACACACACACACACACACACACACACACACACACACACACACACACACACACACACACACACACACACACACACACACACACACACACACACACACACACACACACACACACACACACACACACACACATACACACACACACATGCTCTAGCACACATTCTGCCGACATTGGAGGTCTCCTGTATATGGTCCTGGACTGGTAGGACTTCCAAAAAAGTGACTTTTATATCATGGAGGGGAAAGTCCTCTCGTAGAACGACGAAACGAACACAGATTCTAATAATAATAATACGGGAGATACGCCACCACAGAGCTACCGGGCGATAATCCACTCTAAGAGGGTTAAACATCACCTTTACTGCCACCGAGATATCCGACCCGACTCCCACCGAGATATCCGACCCGACTCCCACCGGACGATTTGATACCTTAATCCCACCGGTGGTATACAACTTCACTCGGACCGGAGGATAGTCAACATCGCTCCCCCTACCGGGTGATACGAGACGCAAGTTCTCGCATCACCCGTATTTTTGGCCGAGTGGTAGACCCCCACCTTATTCCTAATGGGAAATTAGCCCCCGGATTACTCACGTGCTGTATAGCCTCCTCGGGGCCTACGGTGTGGAGAGTTACTTTACTTCCCATTCCCACCACCGCTGTTACTCTGTGGAGAGTTACAGTGGAAGCAGTTTTCTGGAAAATGTATATCTGAATGTGATTTGATAACCCATTAACTAATAAGATTAGTTATTAAGTCACTAATATATTACATACCTACTCATAGATTTTCAAGCTGGTCGAAAAGGTGTTAATTTAGTTTAATAATAATTTATCTTCATAGAAAACAATTCCAAATCCGAGTATCGTGACCAACGCTCATGAAGAAATCATCGGCCGTTCCTAAGTGGCGTATCCCCGCGAGAGACTACGCTATACGCATAAACAAAATTACATGCTGGACACGAGGTAAAACAGCTACTGGACTGATACATGTACTGACTACCTAATGTTTCGGGTCTACATGACCTGTTCCTCTGACTTGTAGATGGAAATAGTTGTGCGTTCGATGCCTCACCATTTGAACAAACCCGCATTTGTTTGTTTTTAAGGAGGATAATGATTTATTTTGTAAGAAATTAATAGATTGCCGCATATTCCAAGTCTCATTTCACTAAATTTGTTATCGATCAACTTAGTTGGGCCGGGCATAACTTGGCACTCCCCTGAGCGGCACTTCTTGCTTGGCACTCCCCTGAGCGGCACTTCTTGCTTGGCACTCCCCTGAGCGGCACTTCTTGCTTGGCACTCCCCTGAGCGGCACTTCTGGCTTTGGTTCAGCCGCAGTTAAGTTTGCCGGAAATGGTACTTCTTATGCAGCGTCGTATTTCGCGGGATATTCTATACTCTACGAATATGCAACAAACCATTTCAGAACATAATAAGATAACGTGTTCTGCAGAATTGTTTCACTGGATAACGCAGTTTTGGCTTCCACACACACATATATATATATATATATAGGTCCGAGCCACGAGATGCTAAGAGGTCCACAACAGTGTTAAGGCAGGTAAACAATGTCTCTCTGCCCTTTACACAGAACAATAGTATATTTTTTACAGTGAGCTATATTTTTCATATTATAAATTTTTACAATATTTAGTAAATAGTTCATTAAAGTGGATGCAATATTGACAAGACAAAGAGACCAAAATTAGATTGTTGTTTTGTCGTGTTTAAAGCAGAAAAAAACAGAATAAGGGAGATTTCTTTTGACAGCTTAATGCTTTAGACAGAACATATTTGTTATATCAATATATTGTTGTTTTCTAAGAAAATACAGATAAATAATTGATATTGATACAAGCATACCAAGCAAAGAACTTCAAAAATTAGTCAATGTTCTTGATATTACGACGCTAAACTCGAGACGTGGACGACAGCCTGACGCACCACTGCACCTTACCAAGCTCCACGGTATCATCTAGAAGCTGAAGGTGACACTGAAGGTGACACTGAAGGTGACACTGAAGGTGATAATGCAGGTGCAGGCCCCTCGGGCTGCCGGTTGCCCACGTAATAGACCTTTCTGGTCACAGACTCCAAAGTGCACTGCGAAGCGTGTTGCAACTCGCCCTCTGCCGGGGTAGAAGGAAACCCTCACGGCCCCTTCGGGTAGTTGGTGGTGTCCTTGAAGACCCAGGTGGTGGTGGCGGCCGCCCGGGACGGTGCAGAGGGCGAGGGCCGGGCTCAGAGCTCTCGCAGCAGTTCTGGCGGCTGCCGTGGTGGCTTCTTCAACACAGAGTACTGGGAACCCCACTCGAGCTCCTCAGCAGGACCGCAGATCTTGTAGGCGCAGCAGGCGACCACACACAGCGCCATCAACGCCCCCAGACACATAGCTGTCAGCTGCATGGCTAGCACGATCTCTGTCAGACACACGAGATTAATATTAAAAAGTATTCAGCATCGTAACTTGCGAATTCTGCATTTCATGGTTAAAAAGACGCCAAACCTGAATATATAAGTAAGGGTTCTTAAAGGCTCACACCACACCAGCTATATCATCATGCGCATAAATTTATAATTTAAACAGTTTTAATTATATGAACAGGTCAAAACAAAATATATGTATGGCTTTGGAACGTCTGGGATTCAGAAAAATTGAAAGATTACACTAACTTCCCAAAAATGTAATATAAAACCTAATTTTATGAAGTTTACAATTAATGCTATTAATGTTATCTTGTACATAATCTAACATAATACAAATTTAATATAAGATTTGTATATATACACACACACACAATTTATATGCGTTTATAGAGAAACAACGAAGCGTGCGTAAGCCTACTGCTCCATATATAAAGCATAATTCATATTTAATTGAAAATAATTTTTCACTCTGTAACTATTTTTACATTTTATTAAATTATTACATTATCCTCATAAATGCTAGCTGCTAATATAACCCATTCATCGACAACTCCATTTCGTGTTGCATTTAATTTAAATCTGATGTCTTCAATATATATTTGTAGCGAGGTCTATCGCAGTGTGAAAAGGAAAGTTACTTATTTATCTGCCCGTTGTGAATGCCCTTCATGAACTGTAGTCCTCAGAGATTGGTTGGCCGAGAGAGTCCTGGGTGACCACAGTCTGAGTAAGTCAAACGTGAAGATTCCTCCCGTAGACTTGTTCGTCATTTTAAGTACCCATATTGTGACACTTTTCATATAGTCTAGGGTAGCTGCATTATTCACATCTGCTTAGTTTTTTATAAAATAAAATTTATATTTATAATTTAATAATAATAATAATAATAATAATAATAATAATAATAATAATAATAATAATAATACGAATAATAATAATAATAATAATAATAATAATAATAATAATAATAATAATAATAATAATAATAATAATAATAATAATAATGTGAAAATCAGTATTAGTTATGAGAAGGATTCGAACCTGTGCTCTGGTTTCTCCCATACATATGGCTCCTGGTTTGGTCATTGATACATTACGTTAATATGTTTTCTCTGTGAGATAATAATAATGATAACAATTATAAAAAAGTAGTAATAATAATAATAATTTTTACAGTGCGAGTAATGACAATTAAATTATATATTATATATATATATATATATATATATATATATATATATATATATATATATATATATATATATATATATATATATATATATATATATATATATATATATATATATATATATATATATATATATATATATATATATATATATATTTATATATATATATATAATTGCATATATTGCATATTGTCCTGGGGACCATAGGCTTCTTCGCATATATATATATATATATATATATATATATATATATATATATATATATATATATTATTGTTTTTATTGTCATTGCCTACAATGAAATAATTTATTTCATTGTATTAAGATACATAGGTAAATAATCATTTACGTTGGTACTCAAGGCTGTATGAAAGGGTCTCAAAGCTTGTCTATGTGAAACTATTGTGGACTATATGAAGGGTTACACAGTTTGTGTCACGCCTTAGCTATGTGATACTAATAATCACCATCTCGCATGATAGACATTCAGGCACAAGTGATCACTAGGCCTTCACTTGGACCTAATTCCTGATCACGCAATTGAATGTTACGGTATAAAAGTCTACGTACTCAGCCCTTCACATTTTACTTACTTTGTTAGCGTCCAATTATTCATCACCAGCCAATCTTATTTCTAACGATTTCAGTTCACTACTAACCATTTCAGGCTATATTTCTGTGCCAGAAGACTGATATCTCATTTTACGAGGTCTTCTATTCCAGGCTACAGCTTCAAATACCTAACTTTCGGACCATCTACCGCAACAACAACTCCAAAGCTCACGTTTCCAGGTCTCGTCTCTTAGCTTACAGTTCCATCACTCACCTTCCCAGGTCATTTCCTGAGGTTACAGGTCCATCACTCACCATCCCAGGTCATTTCCTGAGGTTACAGGTCCATCACTCACCATCCCAGGTCATTTCCTGAGGTTACAGTTCCATCACTCACCATCCCAGGTCATTTCCTAAAGTTACAGTTCCATCACTCACCTTCCCAGGACATTTCCTGAGGTTACAGTTCCATCACTCACCTTCCCAGGTCATCTCCCGGGAGACGGAGTTGGAGATACCATTGTAGCCTCCTGCGCCCCCCGATCCCTTGCCTGCCTTACCTCCGCGGGCATCTCCTTCATGGACGCCTGCAGGAGGAAGAAAAGGGAAAATGTTCAGGTGTTGTTTGGGCGTCTCGGTCAACATGTGTGGTTGTCTGTGTAGAAGGAACGAAAGTGTTTCATAGCAACACAACCTAACCACAATGTTATTTTTAACGTTGAAGCAGCATTGCTTCGATGGTGTGTTTTGTGTTCGTGGTGAGTTGTGGTTAGGTTGTGTTCTTAGTGGGTTGGTGGGGAGTCCTTGACAGTCAGTGAATTGCGAGTCTGTTTTTTATTTAACGTCTGTCGATGCTGTAACTTTTCTGTGTTAACATAAAAACATTTGTTGTGAATTTTGTCTGAAGTTAAATTTCAATGTGATATTGACAATTTGAAATTACATGTGATTTAATATGGTTGGTCCGTTCAGGTATTCTTAGTTAATTTAAATTTTGTTTAAAAGCTTTTATATATATATAAATAAATATATATATATATATATATATATATATATATATATATATATATATATATATATATATATATATATATATATATATATATATATATATTATGTGTGTGGGTTTTTACTATTTGTATGTACTATTTGTGTCAGCCAGAAACAAAGGTTGAAACAAGGTTCAGTTGACACACTTGACCTATTAGGAAAAAAGCAAAATAACACATAATATGCGAACAAAATTTGATAATAATTTCTAACCTGGTGTGAGAGAGCTTGTGATCTCAGATAGAACACTCACATGCTTAAATAAAACTTTGACGCAACCGAATTTATGAAGCACCAAAAAAATATAAATGAAAACAAATAAGGTTACAACAATCACTGACTAATTATTAAAGAAATCAAATAATAAGAGAAGAAAAGAGCTTCATTAAAGAGATAAATTTATCAGTAACAATCTTAATATCTGGATTATCTGTTAGTTACACTGAAATATAAAAAAATGTAACTGAATTCTTAAAGTCCTGTCCAGAACCCTGAAGATTTACAACATCGCATTTATAACATCTATAACATCGTTAACATATGTCAACAGATGATAGAAATCCCTTAGCTTAAAGGATGTAATTATTTACCCAAGGCCTCGTCTTTAAGAGGATGGACGGGAAATGTTTTGCTAAACCATTTATGGGGAGACAAAATATTTTATGGTTCTTTCAGTAAGCAGAATCACAAGTGATGAACACTGGTTATCTTGAGATTTTAAGCAGATGGAGTCATATAGCCGAGAGTAGATATAGTAGCTTGTTCTGCCCAAGTTGTGGTGTGACCACGAGGAAGGTTGTTTCAGAGGTTGTGACCATTATAAAGGCTGTTTTAGAAGTTGTGACCATTATAAAGGTTGTTTTAGAAGATGTGACCATTATAAAGGTTATTTTAGAAGTTGTGACCATTATAAAGGTTATTTTAGAAGTTGTGACCATTATAAAGGTTATTTTAGAAGTTGTGACCATTATAAAGGTTAGTTTAGACGTTGTGACCAATATAAAGGTTATTTTAGAAGTTGTGACCATTATAAAGGTTATTTTAGAAGTTGTGACCATTTTAAAGGTTGTTTTAGAAGATGTGACCATTATAAAGGTTATTTTAGAAGTTGTGACCATTATAAAGGTTGTTTTAGAAGATGTGACCATTATAAAGGTTATTTTAGAAGTTGTGACCATTATAAAGGTTATTTTAGAAGTTGTGACCATTATAAAGGTTAGTTTAGACGTTGTGACCAATTTAAAGGTTGTTTTAGAAGATGTGACCATTATAAAGGTTATTTTAGAAGTTGTGACCATTATAAAGGTTATTTTAGAAGTTGTGACCATGAGGAAGGTTGTTTTAGAAGTAGTGACCATGAGGAAGGTTGTTATACGAGTATTATGGCTTTTTTATATTTAAAATCAGAGCTTTTAGGAGAAGGGGGATTATATGGGACAAGGCTCAAGAAAACAAATACATTGATACAATTTGGTGTTCTAGACATAAGAGTGGCTGCTGCTGCATGCTGTGAGGAGTAAGCAACAAGTGCACGTCTTGACGTAGACTGATACGTCGTAGGGTAAACAGCGGGGGAGGGGGGGGATGGGAAGCAAGGAGGTGTTGTAAAGACTCAAGGCTCTTGGTGTATTGCCTCTAAGCTAAGTAACGAGTGGGGTAAGTGAGGGTGTGCTGCCTCTTGTGTAAGGTAACACGTTAACGAAGTGAGGGTGTGCTGCCTCTTGTGTAAGGTAACACGATAACGAAGTGATGATGTGGTCCCTCTAGTCTAGGGTACCTACCACATGGGTAGGTGAAGGTGTTTTGCCTCTAGTATAAGGTAACACAAGAGGAAGGGGGTGAGAGGGTGCTGCCTCTAGTCTAAGGTAACACGAGGGGGCGTGAGGGTGTGCTGCCTCAAGTATAAGGTAACACAAGAGGAAGGGGGTGAGAGGGCGCTGCCTCCTTTCTAAGGTAACACGAGGGGGCGTGAGGGTGTGCTGCCTCTAGTATAAGGTAACACAAGAGGAATGGGGTGAGAGGTCGCTGCCTCTAGTCTAAGGTAACACGAGGGGGCGTGAGGGTGTGCTGCCTCTAGCATAAGGTAACACAAGAGGAAGGGGGTGAGAGGGCGCTGCCTCCTTTCTAAGGTAACACGAGGGGGCGTGAGGGTGTGCTGCCTCTAGTATAAGGTAACACAAGAGGAATGGGGTGAGAGGTCGCTGCCTCTAGTCTAAGGTAACACGAGGGGGCGTGAGGGTGTGCTGCCTCTAGCATAAGGTAACACAAGAAGAAGGGGGTGAGAGTGCGCTGCCTCTAGTCTAAGGTAACACGAGGGGGCGTGAGGGTGTGCTGCCTCTAGTATAAGGTAACACAAGAGGAATGGGGTGAGAGTGCGCTGCCTCTAGTCTAAGGTAACACGAGGGGGCGTGAGGGTGTGCTGCCTCTAGTATAAGGTAACACAAGAGGAATGGGGTGAGAGGTCGCTGCCTCTAGTCTAAGGTAACACGAGGGGGCGTGAGGGTGTGCTGCCTCTAGTATAAGGTAACACAAGAGGAAGGGGGTGAGAGGGCGCTGCCTCTAGTCTAAGGTAACACGAGGGGGCGTGAGGGTGTGCTGCCTCTAGTGGAGACTCTAACTGGTCGTTAGTACGTCATCAGAAGTTGTAATGACTTGTAACTAAGCGGCAATATGATAGAGAAAAGGGACGTCAACAGAGCAACGTTAACATACGTCAACAGGGTAACGTTAACACACGTCAACAGAGTAACGTTAACACACGTCAACAGAGTAACGTTAACATACGTCAACAGGGTAACGTTAACACACGTCAACAGGGTAACGTTAAAACACGTCAACAGAGTAACGTTAAAACACGTCAACAGAGCAACGTTAACAAACGTCAACAGGGTAACGTTAACACACGTCAACAGGGGTAACGGTAACACACGTCAACAGAGTAACGTTAACACACGTCAAAAGGATGACGTTAACACACGTCAACAGAGTAACATTAACACACGTCAATAGAGTAAGGGTAACACACGTCAACAGAGTAACGTTAACACACGTCAAAAGAGTAACGTTAACACACGTCAACAGAGTAACGTTAAAACACATCAAAAGGGTGATATAACAGACGTCAACAGAGTAACGTTAACACACGTCAACAGAGTAACGTTAACACACGTCAACAGGATGACGTTAACACACGTCAACAGAGTAACGTTAACACACGTCAATAGAGCAACGTTAACACACGTAAACAGAGTTACGTTAACACACGTCAACAGAGTAACGTTAACACACGTCAACAGAGTAATGTTAACTCATGTCAACAGTGTAACGTTAACACACGTCAAAAGAGTAACGTTAACACACGTTAACAGGGTAACGTTAACAAACATCAACAGGATAACGTTAATACAAATCAATAGGGTAACGTTAACACACGTCAAAAAAGTAACGTTAACACACGTCACCAGAGTAACATTAACAAACGTCAAAAGCGTGACGTTAACACACGTCACCAGAGTAACGTTAACACACGTCAACAGAGTAACGTTAACACATGTCAACAGGGTAACGTTAACACACGTCAACAGAGTAACGTTAACACATGTCAACAGGGTAACGTTAACACACGTCAACAATGTAACGTTAACACACGTCACAGAGTAACGTTAACACACGTCAAAAGAGTAAGGGTAACTCAAGTCAACAGGGTAACTAACACACGTCAACAGAGTAACGTTAACACACGTCAAAAGAGTAACGTTAACACACATCAAGAGAGTAACGATAACACAAGTCAAAACGGAAAGTTAACACACGTCAACAGAGTAACGTTAACACACGTCAACAGGGTAACGTTAACACACGTCAACAGGGTAACGTTAACACACGTCAACAGAGTAACGTTAACACATGTCAACAGGGTAACGTTAACACACGTCAACAGAGTAACGTTAACACATGTCAACAGGGTAACGTTAACACACGTCAACAATGTAACGTTAACACACGTCACAGAGTAACGTTAACACACGTCAAAAGAGTAAGGGTAACTCAAGTCAACAGGGTAACTAACACACGTCAACAGAGTAACGTTAACACACGTCAACAGGGTAACGTTAACACACGTCAACAGGGTAACGTTAACACACGTCAACAGGGTAACGTTAACACACGTCAAGAGATTAACGTTAACATACGTGAAGAGATTAACGTCAACATACGACAACGGGGTAAAGTTAACAAACGTCCACAGAGTAACGTTAACGTACGTCAACAGGCTAATGTTAACACACGTTATAGTTAACATAAGTCAACAGGGGAATGTTAACACATGTCAACAGGGTAACATTAACACGTCAACAGAGTAACGTTAACACACGTCAACAGGGTAACGTTAACACACGTTAACAGGGTAACGTTAACACACGTCAACAGAGTAATGTTAACACACGTCAACCGGGGTAACGTTAACACACGTTAACAGAGTAACATTAACACACATCAACAGAGTAATGTTAACACACGTCAACAGAGTAACGTTAACACACGTCAACAGAGTAACGTTAACACACGTCAACAGGCTAACGTTAAGACACGTTAACAGGGTAACGTTAACACACGTCAGCAGAGTAATATTAACACACGTAAACAGGGTAACGTTAACACATGTTAACAGGGTTACGATAACACACGTCAACAGAGTAACGTTAACACACGTCAACGGAGAAAAGTTAACAAACGTATAACGGGTGACGTTGACGTCAACAGTGTAACGCTAACACACGTCATCAGGGTGATTTTAACACAAGTCAACAGAGTAACGTTAACACACGTCAACAGGGAAACGCTAAAACACGTCATAAGGGTGAAGTAACAGACGTCAACAGAGTAACGTTAACACACGCCAACAGGGTAACGTTAAAACACCTCAAAAGTGTTAAGTAACAGACGTTTACATAGTCAATAGAGTAACGTTAACACACGTCAACAGGGTAACGTTAACACACATCAACAGAGTAACGTTAACACACGTCAACAGGGTAACGTAAACACAAGTCAACAGAGTAACGTTAACACACGTCAACAGAGTAACGTTAACACACGTCAACAGGGTAACGTTAACACACGTCAACAAAGTAACGTTAACACACGTCAACAGGGTAACGATAACATACGTCAACAGGGGTAACGTTAACTTACGTCAATAGGGTGACGTTAACAAACGTAAACAAAGTAACGTTAACACACGTTAACAGGGTAACGTTAACACACATCAACAGAGTAACGTTAACACACGTCAACAGAGTAACGTTAAAACACGTGAGAAGGGTGAAGTAACAGACGTCAACAGAGTAACGTTAACACACGTCAAAAGAGTAACGTTAATAAAAGTCAACAGTGTAGAGTTAACACAAGTCAACAGGGTAACGTTAAAATACGTCCACAGAATAACGTTAACACAAGTCAACTGAGTAACGTTAGCTCAAATCAACAGGGTAACGTTAAAACACGTCATTAGAATAACGTTAACACAAGTCAACAGAGTAACGTTAACACACGTCAACAGAGTAACGTTAACATACGTCAACAGAGTAACGTTAACACACGTCAACAGGTTGACGTTAACACACGTCAACAGAGTAACGTTAACACACGTCAATAGAGTAACGTTAACACACGTCAACAAAGTAACGTTAACAAACGTCAACAGGGTAACATTAACACACGTTAACAGGGTAACGTTAACACACGTCAAAAGAGTAACGTTAACACACGTTAACAGGGTAACGTTAACACACGTCAAAAGAGTAACGTTAACACACGTTAAAAGGGTAACGTTAACAAACGTCAACATGATAACGTTAATATAAGTCAACAGGGTAACGTTAACACACGTCAAGAAAGTAACGTTAACACACGTCACCAGAGTAACGTTAACACGCGTCAACAGAGTAACGTTAAAACACGTCAAAAGGGTGAAGTAACAGACATTAATAAAGTAACGTTAACACACGTCAACATGGTAACGTTAACACCCGTCAGGAGGGTGACGTTACCACATGTCAATAGAGAAACGTTAACACATGTCAACAGTGTGACGTTACCACAGGACAACAGGGTAACGTTAATAGACGTCAACATATTAACTTTAGCACACGTCAACAGGGTAACGTTAACACACGTCAACAAATTAACGTTAACATACGTCAAAACAGTAACGTTAACACACGTCAACAGAGTAATGTTAACACACGTCAACAGGGTAACGTTAACACACGTCAACAGAGTAACGTTAACACACGTCTACAGAGTAACGTTACCACACGTCAACAGGGTAACGTTAACATGCGTCAACAGCTGTAACGGTAACACACGTCAACAGAGTAACGTTAAAACACGTCTAAAGGGTGAAGTAATAGACGTCAACAGAGTAACGTTAACACACTTCAACCGGGTAACGTTAAAATACGTCCACAGAGTAACGTTAACACACGTCAAAAGAGTAAGGTTAACTCAAGTCAACAGGGTAACTAACACACGTCAACAGAGTAACGTTAACACACGTCAACAGGGTAACGTTAACACACATCAAGAGAGTAACGTTAACACAAGTCAAAGGGTAAAGTTAACACACGTCAACAGAGTAACGTTAACACACGTCAACAGGGTAACGTTAACACACGTCAACAGGGTAACGTTAACACACGTCAACAGGGAAACGTTGACACACGTCAAGAGATTAATGTTAACATACGTCAAGAGATTAACGTCAACATACGACAATGGGGTAAAGTTAACACACGTCCACAGAGTAACGTTAACACACGTCAACAGGCTAATGTTAACACACGTTATAGTTAACATAAGTCAACAGGGGAATGTTAACACATATCAACAGGGTAACATTAACACACGTCAACAGAGTAACGTTAACACACGTCAAGAGGCTAACTTTAACACACGTTAACAGGGTAACGTTAACACACGTCAACAGAGTAATGTTAACACACGTCAACAGGGGTAACGTTAACACACGTTAACAGGGTAACATTAACACACGTCAGCAAAGTAATGTTAACACACGTTAACAAAGTAACGTTAACACACATCAGCAGAGTAATGTTAACACACGCCAACTGGGTAACATTAACACACGTCAACAGAGTAACGTTAACACACGTCAACAGGCTAACGTTAACACACGTTAACAGGGTAACGTTAACACACGTCAACAGAGTAATATTAACAAACGTAAACAGCGTAACGTTAACACACGTTAACAGGGTAACGATAACACACGTCAACAGAGTAACGTTAACACACGTTAACAGGGTAATGATAACACACGTCAACAGAGTAACGTTAACACACGTCAACGGAGAAAAGTTAACAAACGTAAAACGGGTGACGTTAATACACGTCAACAGTGTAACGTTAACACACGTCAACAGGGTAACGTTAAAACACATCATAAGGGTGAAGTAACAGATGTCAACAGAGCAACGTTAACACACTCCAACAGGGTAACGTTAAAACACCTCAAAAGTGTGAAGTAACAGACGTTTACAGAGTCAATAGAGTAACGTTACGTCAATAGAGTAACGTTAACACACGTCAACAGGGTAACGTTAACACACGTCAACAGAGTAACGTTAACACACGTCAACAGTGTAACGTTAACATACGTCAAAAGCGTATAGTTAACACACTGTCAACAGAGTAACGTTAACACCCGTCAGCAGGGTAACGTTACCACAGGTCAACAGAGTAACGTTAACACACGTCAACAGGGTAACGTAACACACGTCAACAGAGTAACGTTAACACACGTCAACAGAGTAACGTTAACATACGTCCACAGAATAAAGTTAACACACGTCTAACGGTAACACACTATCAACAGAGTGACGTTAACAAACATCAACAGTTTATTATTAACAGACGTCAACAGAGTAACGCTAAACCACGTCAAAAGAATAACGTTAACACACGTCAACAGGTTAACATTAACACACGTCAACAGAGTAACGTTAACAAACGTGAGCAGAGTAACGTTAATCCACGTCAACAGAGTAACGTTAAATACGCCAAAGGGTGAAATAACAGACATTAATAAAGTAACGTTAACACACGTCGACAGGGTAACGTTAACACCCGTCAGGAGGGTGACGTTACCACATATCAATAGAGAAACGTTAACACACGTCAACAGGGTGACGATAACACACGTCACCAGAGTAACGTTAACACACGTCAACAGATTAATGTTAAAACACGTCAAAGGGTGAAGTAACAGACATTAATAAAGTATCGTTAACACACGTCAACAGGGTAACGTTAACACCCGTCAGAAGGGTGACGTTACCACATGTCAATAGAGAAACGTTAACACACGTCAACAGGGTGACGTTACCACTGGTCAACAGGGTAACGTTAATACACGTCAACATAGGAACTTTAACACACGTCAACAGAGTAACGTTACCACACGTCAACAGGGTACCGTTAACATACGTCAACAGCTGTAACGGTAACACACGTCAACAGAGTAACGTTAAAACACATCTAAAGGGTGAAGTAACAGACGTCAACAGAGTAACGTTAACACACTTCAACAGGGTAACGTTAAAATACGTCCACAGAGTATCGTTAACACACGTCAAAAGAGTAACACTAACACACATCAAGAGAGTAACGTTAACACAAGTCAAAAGGGTAAAGTTAACACACGTCAACAGGGTAACGTTAACAAACGTCAACAGGGAAACGTTAACACACGTCAAAAGGGTAAGGTTAAAATACGTCAACAGAGTAACGTTAACCCACGTCAATAGGGTAACGTTATCACAAGTCTACAGGGTTACGTTAACACACGTCAACAGAGTAACGTTAACCAACGTGAATAGAGTAACGTTAACACACGTCAACAGGGTAACGTTAACACACATCAAAAGAGTAACGTTAACACAGGTCAACAGAGTAACGTTAACACATGTCAAAAGGGTAAAGTTAACACATGTCAATAGGGTAACGTTAACACACGTCAAGAGATTAACGTTAAAATACGTCAACGAGGTAACGTTAACACACGTCCAAAGATTAACGTTAACACACGACAACGGGGTACGTTAACATATGTCAACAGATTAACGTTAACCCACGTCCCCAAGGTAACGTTAACACACGTCAACAGGGTAACGTTAACACACGTCAAGAGGGTAACGTTAACACACGTCAATAGAGTATCGTTAACACACGTCAACAGGGTAACGTTAATACACGTCAACAGAGTAACGTTAACACACGGCAACAGGGTAACGTTAACACACGTTATAGTTAACATAAGTCAAAAGGGCAATGTTAACACACGTCAACAGGGTAACATTAACACACGTCAATAGAGTAACGTTAACACACGTCAACAGGCTAACGTTAACACACGTTAATAGGGTAACGTTAACACACGCCAACAGAGTAATGTTAACACACGTCAACAGGGTAACGTTAACACACGTCAACAGAGTATTATTAACGCACGTCAACAGGGTATCGTTAACAAACGTCATCAGAGTAATGTTAACACACGTCAACATGGTAACGTTAACACACGTTAACAGAGTAACGTTAACAAACGGCAAAAGGGTGACGCTTACACACGTCAACAGAGTAACGTTAATATAAGTCAACAGGGTAACGTTAACACAGTTCAACAGAGTAACGTTAACACACGTCACTAGAGTAACGTTAACACACGTCAATAAAGTAACGTTAACACACGTTAACAGAGTAACGTTAACACACGCCAACAGGGTAACGTTAACACACGCCAACAGGGTAACGTTATCCCACGTCAACAGGGTAACGTTAACACACGTCAACAGAGTAACGTTAACACACGTCAATAGAGGAACGTTAACACAAGTCAACACATTGAGGTTAACACACACCTCTACAGGGTAACGTTAACACACGCCAACAGGGTAACGTTATCCCACGTCAACAGGGTAACGTTTACACACGTCAACAGAGTAACGTTAATATAAGTCAACAGGGTAACGTTAACACACGTCAACAGAGTAACGTTAACAAACGTCAAAAGGGTGACGTTAACACACGTCAGCAGTGTAACGTTAACACACGTCAACAGGGTGACTTTAACACACATCAACAGTGTAACGTTTACACACACGTCAAAGGGGTAACGTTGTCTTATGTCAACAGAGTAACGTTAACACACGTTAACTGAGTAACGTTAAGAAATGTCAACAGGGTAACGTTAACACACTGTCAACAGGGTAACGTTAACACACGTCAACAGAATAACGTTAACATACGTCAACAGAGTAACGTTAACACAATTGAATAGAGTACCGTTAACATACGTGTTCGGGGTAACGTTATACACGTCAACAGTGTAACGTTAACACACGTCAACATGGTAACGTTAGCTTATGGTAACTGGATAACGTTAACACAGTAAACAGGGGTAACATTAACACACGTTAACAAGGTAACGTTAAAACACGTCAAATGGGTAACGTTAACATACGTCAAAAGTGTAACGTTAACACACGTCAACAGGGTAACTTTAACATACGTCAACAGAGTAACGTTAACACATATCAACAGGGTAACTTTAACACACGTCAACAGTGTAACGTTAACACACGTTAACAGTGTAACGTTAACTTATGGTAACAGGGTAACTTTAACATACGTCAAAAGAGTAACGTTAGCACACGTCAGCAGGGTAACGTTAACTCACGTCAGCAGGGTAACATTAACACCGTCAACAGGGTAACGTTAACACACGTCAAGAAGGTGACGTTAACTCACTTCAACAGAGTAAATTTAACATATGTCGAAAGAGCAACGGTAACACACGTTAACAGTGTAACGTTACCACACGTCAACTGGGTGACTTTAACACACGTCAACAGAGCAACGCTAACATACGTCAGCAGGGTAAAGTTAACACACGTCAACGGGGTAACGTTGACATATGTCAACAGAGTAACGTTAACACACGTCAACAGATTAACTTTAACACACATCAACAGAGTAACGTTAACCCATTTCAACAGAGGTAACGTTAACACACGTCAACAGGGTAACGTTAACACACGTTAACAGGGTAATGTTAACTAACGTCAACAGAGGTAACGTTAACACACGTCAACAGGGTAACGTTAACTTACGTCAACAGAGTAACGTTAACACACGTTAATAGTGTAACGTTAACACACGTCAACAGAGTACCGTTAACACACGTCATCAGAGTAACGTTAACATACGTCAACAGGGTAACGTTAACATACGTCAACAGGGTAACGTTAACATACGTCAACAGGGTAACGTTAACATACGTCAACAGGGTAACGTTGACACACGTCAACAGAGTAACGTTAACACACGTCAACAGGGTAACGTTAACATACGTCAATAGGGTAACGTTAACTTACGTAAATAGGGTAATGTTAACACACGTTAACAGGGTAACGTTAGCACACGTCAACTGGGTAACATTTTCACGCGTCAACAGAGTAACGTTAACACACGTCAACAGGGTAACGTTTACACACGTCAACAGGGTAACGTTAACACACGTCAACTGGGTAACGTTTACACACGTCAACAGGGTAACGTTAACACACGTCAACAGGGTAACGTTTACACACGTCAACAGGGTAACGTTAACACACGTCAACAGGGTAACGTTTACACACGTCAACAGGGAAACGTTTACACTCGTCAACAGGGTAACGTTAACACACGTCAACAGGGTAACGTTAACACACGTCAACATGGTAACGGTAACACACGTCAACAGGGTAACGTTAACACACGTCAACATGGTAACGGTAACACACGTCAACAGGGTAACGTTTACACACGTCAACAGGGTAACGTTAACACATATCAGCAGAGAAACTTTAAGACGTCAAAAGGTAACCTGTGTGTAACACGTTACCTGTTGACGTGTATTTCGCATGAAGCCTGTCAACTCACGTCAACAAGGGTATTAAAGTAGCGCACGTCAACATAGTATCGTACGTTAACAGGGTAACTTTCTTCTATTACGTATGGTAACGCAAGCAAACAGGGAAAATTATCTAAACAAGGTAACAATACGCGTCTAAAGTAACGTACGTCAACGTATCACAACGCCAACATGTCAACAGGGTAACGTAAGCACACAGACAGGTTAACGTTTAACCTGAGTAACGTAGTCGACGTCAACATGGGTAATGCTACTTTGTCAACTGGGTTACTTGATCTACGTCAAAAGTTTATTGAAACGTCGGTCAACATGGTAACTTAACGGACATCAACAGGGGTAACGCAACCCACGTCAACGAGTACAGTTAACATATGTCAGCAGTGTAATGTAACTTAAACAGGTGAACGTAACGCTTGCCAACATGGTACGTAACACGTGTCAACACGTTAAGGTACGGTCAAGAGGCGAACGTAATGCATGTCAACAAGGAAATGTAACGTCGACATGCAAACGTAACACATGTTAAACAGAGTAACGTAACGTAACAGCAAATGTAATTAAACATTAACTAGTAACGTAAGGTAACGTCAGCAAGGTAACATAATGTTATCGAAAACCGTAACGTAACGTCAACACGATAACGTTACCACTTTGAAAGGATAACGTAACATAAGTCAACATGATAGCGTAACGTCAACAGGGCAGTATAATGGCCCCCATCATGAAAGGGTAACATCAACGGGATAACGTAAAATATGTCAACAAGGTAACACATCACAAAGATGATGCCACACACACACACACACACACACACACACACACACACACACACACACACACACACACACACACACACACACACAAGGATCGGTGCTGGGACCAATCCTCTTTCTAATTTACGTAAATGATATGTTTACAGGAGTGGAATCATACATGTCGATGTTTGCAGATGACGCAAAATTAATGAGAAGAGTTGTGACAGACGAGGATTGTAGGATCCTCCAAGAGGACTTAAACAGGCTGCAGAGATGGTCAGAGAAATGGCTACTGGAGTTTAACACCAGTAAATGTAAAGTTATGGAAATGGGATCAGGTGACAGGAGACCAAAGGGACAGTACACAATGAAGGGGAACAGCCTACCTGTAACGATTCGAGAAAGAGACCTGGGAGTGGATGTGACACCTAATCTAACTCCTGAGGCACATATAAATAGGATAACGACAGCAGCGTACTCTACACTGGCGAAAATTAGAACTTCATTCAGAAACCTAAATGAGGAAGCTTTTAGGGCGCTTTACACTGCCTACGTGAGACCCGTCTTAGAGTATGCCGCGCCATCATGGAGCCCCCACCTGAAGAAACACATAAAGAAACTGGAGAAGGTTCAGAGGTTTGCGACGAGGCTTGTCCCAGAGCTACGAGGGATGGGATATGAAGAGCGGCTGAAGGAACTGAACCTTACGACACTAGAGAAAAGAAGGGAGAGAGGAGATATGATAGGGACATATAAAATACTCAGGGGAATTGACAAAGTGGAAATAGATCAAATGTTCACACGTAATAATAACAGAACGAGGGGACATGGGTGGAAACTGGAAACTCAGATGAGTCACAGAGATGTTAGGAAGTTTTCTTTTAGCGTGAGAGTAGTAGAAAAATGGAATGCACTTGGGGAACAGGTTGTGGAAGCAAATACTATTCATACTTTTAAAACTAGGTATGATAGGGAAATGGGACAGGAGTCATTGCTGTAAACAACCGATAGCTAGAAAGGCGGGATCCAAGAGTCAATGCTCGATCCTGCAAGCACATATAGGTGAGTACATATAGGTGAGTACACACACACACATAGGGGCCTCGTAGCCTGGTGGATAGCGCGCAGGACTCGTAATTCTGTGGCGCGGGTTCGATTCCCGCACGAGGCAGAAACAAATGGGCAAAGTTTCTTTCACCCTAAGTGCCCCTGTTACCTAGCAGTAAATAGGTACCTGGGAGTTAGTCAGCTGTCACGGGCTGCTTCCTGGGGTGTGTGTGTGTGTGTGGTGTGGGGGAAAAAAAAAAAGTAGTTAGTAGTTAGTTAGTAAACAGTTGATTGACAGTTGAGAGGCGGGCCGAAAGAGCAAAGCTCAACCCCCGCAAAAACACAACTAGTAAACACAACTAGTAAACACACATATGTACTCGCCCTTTGTGTAGCAGATCGTGCAAGGAATTTCGGAGTGCCAGTTGGCTAGGTTGTTTATTGCAATGACGAAATCACGAAGGGCCTCACGAACAATCACCAGCAGAGAAGAGGAGGAGAATTGATTTGTAGACAAGCTAATAGGGAAATTTGTAGAGAGGAGGAGCGATTGGATAGAGGATCTAATCCAAGGGATTAAAAGTGAGATATTTCAACAAATACTGGACGAGGTTGCGAGACAGAAACAAGAGTTTATGCACTATATTCAGGAATAAATTAGGAAAAGCAGGGAAGAATGGGAGAGTGAATTTTCTCAGCTCACAAATGAATTAGGAAGGATTAACAGCAAGGCTAGGGACAGTGAATTAGTAGGGAATAGATTAGTGAGAGAGGGAGGGATGGGTGTACCCAGGGCAGAGGCTACCAGCATGTGAGTGAATCACTGAGAAGGCGCTCAATTATACTCCAAGGATTATTCGAATCTTGGGCAACATCAAGACAAGAAAGGATAGAAACGGAAAAGTATGAATTGCATAATATTTTGAGATGTATTATGGCCGTGATGGCAGGAAACGAGTTGGAACTCAGCCGCCAGATTGGACCTTACAATAGTACCAAGAATAGACCTGTTCTTGTACAATTCTCTAATGAAGAGGCGGTGGATTACACAATGAAGAACAAACATTTACTTAGAGGCAGCGAAGCCCATTACAATGTGTTTATTGAGAGGTATATGACGTAAGATGAACAAATAGCCCGCAAGGCGAAATGGCCTGCACGACACCGAAACCCTAGCCTCCCTAGTAGTCCCACCACTCTTTCCCAGGTCACACCCTCCCCAACTCCGCCCCTCCAAACCCCCAAACCCACCTTCCCACCCCTCCTCCCCTACTACCCCCTCCAACATCCTTTCCTTTCTACCCACATTGCCTTTAATTCCATCTGCTCCATCCCAGCTCCCACTGCCCCCCCTCTTTCCCTCATACCCAAACCCCACCCAACCCTCACCCTTCCTTTGCACCCCCATCTCCTATATAACCCCCTCACCTTGTGACCCTCTAACCCCTTTCCCCATATCCCTCTTCTCCTCTTCTACCCCAAAACCCCCACCTACACCTGATATCCCCTGACTAATACACCCTCTCTTCCACTCCCAGCACCCATGCTCCACTCTCCACTCAGCCCTCTGCCCCCACTATCCTTCTCCCCCCAACCCATCAACCTCTATCTGACTCTCAGACTCGCTTTACTTCTCAACCCCCCTAAACCATTCAGCCCCTCACTAACTTTCAGACCCATTATGCCCTTCCTACTCCCCTAGATGTCAAGACGCCATTCGCCTTCCAGGCACCCCCCCCCCCAGCACCCCTCCAGGCACCCCTCCCCCCCGAGCCCTCATTCGCCCCCCCCCCAGACACCCAAAGAAAGGGCGAACTTTGGCACCAGTTTCCAAGAAGAGTCTCAAGGTTTGGTACACCAATGCTGATGGGGTATCCAATAAAGCAGAAGAGATAGAAGACAGAGTGAGGCAGATCCAGACGTAGTTGCAATAGTGGAAACTAAAATAAATGGCATGATCTTCGATGCAATCTTTCCAGAGGGGTACCAGGTGATAAGAAAAGAAAGGACACAGAGACAGGGTGGGGAAGTGGCACTCCTAATAAAGCGGAAATGGAAGTGTGATGACCTGAAAAATCGGGGTACCAATGAAAGCACAAGCTCCATACATGGAACTCTGACAGCGGATGGGAAGATTGTGATTGTTATAATCTACAATCCCCCACCAAACAGCAGAAGACCCAGGCAGGAGTATGATGACAGCAACAAGGCATGTACAGATGAACTGCGGAGGACAGCAACAATAACGTATAGAATGAGAGCGAAACTGCTGGTCATGGGGGATCTAAATCACGGAGAGATAGATTGGGAAAAAAAGGAATCCCCATGGCGGGGATGAAACATGGGGAGCGAAATTAGTAGACGTTATAGACAGGACTTTCCTAACACAACATGTGAAGGAAGACACAAGGGAAAGAGAAGGGGATATGCCGAGGCTATTAGACCTGATTTTCTCCCAGAATGTGGAAGACATCGAGAATTTGGAATATGAAATACCACTAGGAGCCAGTGACCATTGTGTCCTAGTCTTTGACTACTTGATGGAACTCAAAATTGTGACCAAAGGACAAGAGGTCTGGGAAAGGAGAGTTGTTTACAAGAAAGGGGAATACAGAAAGATAAGGGATTACCTGGGAGAAGTGCAGTGGGAGGAAGAAATTAGGGGAAAAACAGTGATAGATATGATGAACCTAGTCATATGGAAATGCATGGAGGCTGAAGAGAGATTTATTCCAACAGTAAAGGAAAAAGCAGGAGGGAATATAATAACTCATGGTTTAATAGACAGTGTCAGGAAGCAAAAAGGAGAAGAGGAGGGAGTGGAGGAAGTACAGAAGACAAAGGACAACAGGATTAGATGTAACACAACTAGGAACGATTACATTAACATAAGACGAGTATCGGAATGAAATTATGGGAATGATATTGCAATCAAAGCGAAAAAGCAACCTAAATTACCATTACTACATAGCCATATAAGAAGGAAGATGTCGGTAAACGACCAAGTGACAAAACTAAGGAAAACAGAAGGGGCATATACAGAAAGTGACAAGGAAATCTGCGAGGCCCTGAATGCCAGTTTCCATGGAGTATTCACAACCGAGCCTGAGCAGCTCCCATTGTTAGAAAAGATTACCTTAGACGAAAGACTATCCGATATAGAGGTGGCAGCACAGGAGGTAATGAAACAGTTGACAACACTGGTTGCAACTAAAGCGGTTGGACCAGACAAAGAATCACCGTGGATACTAAAAGAGGCAGCGCAGGCCCTCAGCGTGCCTCTGGCAATGATCTTTAATGAGTCACTCATGTCGGGAGAATTGCCCAGTTGCTGGAAGAAGGCAAATGTCGTACCGATTTTCAAGAAAGGAGATAGGGAGGAGGCACTAACTACAGACCCGTATCACTGACAAGCATCCCCTGCAAAATACTTGAAAGAATAATTAGGCTAAGACTTGTTAAGCACCTGGAGAGCATTGGGTTTGTAAACAAACACCAACATGGGTTCTGGACAGGGAAATCATGCCTAACAAACCTTTTGGAATTCTATGATAAAATAACAAGGATAAGGCAGGACAGAGAAGGCTGGGCGGCCTGCATATTTCTAGACTGCCATAAGGTCTTTGATACAGTACCGCACATAAGACTGCTATTTAAACTTGAGAGGCAGGCAGGAGTAAGCGGAAAGGCCCTAGCATGGGTAAGGAACTACCTAACAGGAAGGAGCCAGAGAGGAAAGGCAAGGGGCGAGAAGTCGGACTGGCGACCAGTTACGAGTAGAGTACCTCAAGGATCGGTGCTGAGACCAATTCTATTTCTAATTCACGTAAATGACATGTTTACAGGAGTGGAATCCTACATATCAATGTTCGCGGATGACGCAAAATTAATGAGAAGAGTTGTGACAGATGAGGATTGTAGGATCCTCCAAGAGGACCTGGACAGGTTGCAGAGATGGTCAGATAAATGGCTACCGGAGTTCAACACGAGCAAATGTAAAATTATGGAAGTAGGATTAGGTGACAGGAGACCAAAGAGGCAGTACACAATGAAGGGAAACTACCTACCTGTGACGATTAAAGAAAGAGACATGGAAGTGGACGTAACACCTGATCTAACTCCTGAGACACATAAATAAAATAACGACAGCAGCGTACTCTATACTGGCAAAAGTTAAAACATCATTCAGAAACCGAAATAAGGAAGTATTTAGGGCACTTTACACTGACTACGTGAGATCAGTCTTTGAGTATTCCGCGCCTGCATGGAGCCCCACCTGAAGAAACACATAAGGAAACTGGAAACGGTTCGTAAGTTTACGACTAGGCTCGTCCCTGGGTTCCGAGGGATGGGATTTGAAGAGCGACTGAAGAAACGGAACCTAACGACACTAGAAAAAAGGAGGGAGAGGGGGAATATAAAAGAATCATAGATAATACTTTGGGGGATTGCCAGAGTGAAAATTGACGAAATGTTCATTCTGATTACTATGAGAACGAGGGGACATGAATGAAGATGGTAATTCAGATGAGTCGAAGAGATGCTAGGAAATTTTCCTTTAGCGTGAGTGTAGTGGGAAAATGAAATGAACTTAGAGAGGAGGTTGTGGAAACAAACTCAATTCATAATTTTAAAACTAGATATGATGGAGAAATAAAACAGGAGTCATTGTTATATATAACCGGTGGCTAGAAAGGCGGGATCCAAGAGTCAGTGCTCGATCCTGCAGACACGAATAGGTGAGTACACTCATCTCGGACGTGGATTTGGATCTGGACGCGAGAAAGGCTGTAAGGCCAAAGGAATCTCACCATGGGTACTGACAGAGTGCAGAAGCACTTTGCTTGGCACTTACCATGGTCAGTATAGTAAGTCACTGGAGACCTACCAAAAATATGTAAGACAGATACTGTAGTCCCAATATATAAAAAGGGTGACAGGCAAGAGGCACTGAACTACAGGCCAGTGTCCCTAACTTGTATACCATGCAAGGTGATGGAGAAGACCGCGAGGAAAAACCTTTTAGTACATCTAAAGAGAAGGGACTTGACAACCCATCAACATGAGTTCAGAGAGGGTAAATCTTGCCTCACAGGTTTAATACAGTTCTACGATCAGGTGACAAAGATTAAACAAAAAAGAGAAGGCTGGGCAGACTGCATTTTCTTAGACTGTCGGAAATACTTTGATACAGTACCCCATAAGAGGCTATTGCATAAGTTTGAGAAACAGGCATGAGTAACTGGCACGGTGCTTTAATGGGTAAGTTACTGTGAGGGCTGAGACCTCGGAATGGCGTGAAGTCACCAGCGGAGTCCCATAAGGTTCTGTACTCGGATCTATCCTGTTTCTGATATATGTAAATGATCTCCAAATGGGAATAGCTTCATCCCTCTCAATGCTTGCTGACGACGCCAAACTTATGAGAAGGATTAAGACAGAGCAGGACAACGTGAGGCTTCAAGATGACCTGGACAAACTGAAGCAATGGTCCAACAAAGGGCTGTTAGAGATTAACCCGAGTAAATGTAATCAAAATAGGAGCATGGAACAGGTGGCCAGATACAAGGTACCATTTGGGAGATGAAACTCTTCAAGAATCGATGAGTGAGAAAGACCTGGGGATTGATATCACACCAGACCTGTCCCCTGAAGCCTATATCAAGAGGATATCATCAGCGGCATATGCCAGGTAGTCAAACTCAAGAACGGCCTTTAGAAACTTGTGTAAGGAGTCATTCTGAACCTTGTATACCACATACGTCAGACCAATCCTGAAGTATGCAGCTCCAGCATGGAGTCTGTATCTCGTCAAGCACAAGACTAAATTGAAAAAAATTCAGTTGTATGCCACCAGACTAGTACCCGAGTTAAAGGGTATGAGCTACTAGGAGAGACTACGGGAACTAAACTTCAAGTGGCTAGAACAAAGAAGAGTTAGGGGAGACATGATCACCACATACAAGATTCTCAGATAAATTGATAGGGTAGATAAAAGACAATTTATTTAACATAGAGGCATTATGGGTCACAAGTGGAAACTGAGTACCCAGATGAGCCATAGAGACATTGGAAAGAACTTTTTTAGTGCCAGATTTGTTAACAAATGGAATGCATTAGGCAGTGATGTGGTGGAGGCTGACTCTATACACAGTTTGAAATATAGATATGATAGAGCCCATTAGGCTCAGGAATCTGTACATCATCTGATTGACGATTGAGAGGCGGGACCAAAGAGCCAGAGCTCAACCCCCGCAAGCACAATTAGGTGAGTACAATTAGGTGAGTACACACACACACACACACACACACACACACACACACACACACACACACACACACACACACACACACACACACACATCGTTCGGGAATCTTCAGGACCCTCTATACCACTTATGTTAGACCAATCCTGTAGTATGCAGCTCAAGCGTGGAGTCCATGCCTAGTTAAACACAAGACAAAGTTAGAGAAGATTCAGTTGTATGCCACCAGACTGGTCCCAGTCCCATAACTGAGAGGAATGAGCTACGAGGAAAGGCTACGGGAGCTAAACCTCACACCCTTGGAAGACAGAAGAGTAAAGAGAGACATAAGAATTCCAGAGAACAACATGGAGCACATAGAGGTGTCTAGAGATGAAGTGAAACAAATGGTCTTGGAGCTAAGTAAGAACAAAGCAGTTGGCCGAGAAGGAGTTTCACCATGGGTTCTGAGAGAATGTGCAGTTGAGCTCAGCATTCCACTCCACAGGATTTTTCCGACAACCCTGTGTACAGCAGTCGTAGCAGATGTGTGGAAAAAGGCAAACATAGTTCCAATCTAAAAAAGTAGCAGCAGGGAAGACCCCCTCAATACCAGACTTGTTTTTTATATTATAAAAATTATAATACATTTTAATACTCAATTAGACTTGTATCATTGACAAGTGTCATAGTCAAAATATTGGAAAAAATAATAAAAACTAAATTGGGAGAACACCTGGAGAGAAATGATATAATATCAGACAGACAGTATGGTTTTCGGTCTGGAAGATCCTGTGTATCGAATTTACTCAGTTTCAATGATCGAGCCACAGAGATTTTACAGGGAAGAGATGGTTGGGTTGACTGCATCTATCTAAAAAATGCTTTCGACAGAGTTCCACATAGGAGGTTGTTCTTTAAACTGGAAAATATTGGAGGGTGACAGGTGAGCTTTTAACATGGATGAAAATTTTTCTAACTGATAGAAAAGTGAGGGCAGTGATCAGAGGCAATATATCGGACTGGAAAAATGTCACAAGTGGAGCACCACAGGGTTCAGTTCTTGCACCAGTGATGTTTATTGTCTACATAAATGACCTGCCAGATGTAATACAGAATTACACGAACATGTTTGCTGATGATGCTAAGATAATAGGAAGGATAAGAAACTTAGATGATTGTCATGTCCTTTAAGAAGTCTTGGACAAAATAAGTATATGGAGTACCACTTAACAAATGGAATTTAATGTTAATAAATGCCATGTTATGGAATGTGGAATAGGAGAACATAGACCCCACACAACCTATATATTATGTGAGAAATCTTTAAAGAATTCTGATAAAAAGATCTTGGGGTGATTCTAAATAGTAAACTATCACCTGAGGGCCACATAAAGAACGTTGTGCGAGGAGCCTACGCCACGCTTTCTAACTTCAGAATTGCTTTTAAATACATGGATGGCGAAATACTAAAGAAATTGTTCACGACTTTTGTTAGGCCAAAGCTAGAATATGCAGCGATTGTGTGGGTTCCCATATCTTAAGAAGCCCATCAACAAACTGGAGAAGGTGCAAAGACATGCTACTAAGTGGCTCCCAGAACTAAAGGGCAAGAGCTACGAGGAGAGGTTAGAGGCATTAAATATGTAAACTAGAAAATAGAAGGAAAAGAGGTGATATGATCACTACATACAAAATAGTAACAGGAATTGATAATATTGATTGGGAAGATTTCCTAAGACCTGGAACATCAAGAACAAGAGGTCATAGATTTAAACTAGCTAAACAAAGATGCCGAAGAAATATCAGAAAAATTCACTTTCGCAAACAGAGTGGTAGACGGTTGGAACAAGTTAGGTAAGAAGGTGGTGGAGGCCAAAACCGTCAGTAGTTTCAAAGCGTTATATAACAAAGAGTGCTGGGAAGACGGGACACCACGAGCGTAACTCTCATCCTGTAACTACACTTATTCACACACACATAGTAAAGATTATCGTAAAGACTTTCCAGTCAACACTCACTGAATGACAAATGAGACCTAAATAATTCCATCACCCGGATATTCCAGACCAAACTGACCACACTTTATGTACCCGGAGTGTTTGTGCCTCACTGTACGCTCTCGTACCTGATATCCTCGCCTCACTGTACGCTCTTGTACCTGATATCCTCGCCTCACTGTACGCTCTTGTACCTGATATCCTCGCCTCACTGTACGCTCATGTACCTGATACCCTCAACATATTTCCCTCCCATACTCACTTTTAAAGCAACCACTTCCACATGTACATTACACTCTAACTATGAAATCTCAACCGCTTGTGTTCCTGAGAGCCGGAGCCCAACGACCTCACTCAGTAAAGGTTTTCTCTGCACGCCAAGTCGTTCAGTGAAACGACACACACAGACACGACCACGTGGGAGGAGCCAACCCAGAGCATTACATTCGTTCATTCTTTATTTAATTTACGTTGCGTTTCCAAGCCAATACTCTGCATAGTTAAACACAATGAAACATACATAAGGCACTCTGGTGCTTAACTCGACTGACTTTCATACATGCATCGCATACATGTATACATACATACATACATACGCATACACACACACACACCTACACATTGTGCATTATTCATGACCGTGTGTAATGTTATTTAATGCAACAATTGTCTTCCACATCCCAGCTTGTGGTGGGGAGGGGGGAGGGGAGGGGGGAGGGGAGGGGGGGTGAGGCAACACTGTACACACCTGTGTCATGGTGGAGGGGAGGGTTGGCTGGGGAGGGGGGGAGGGTAATCAGTGTGGAGGTGTTAACTGGCAGTGTAGAGGGGAGGGTGGTGAGAAAGGGAGAGTGTAGGGGTATTAAGAGAGACAAGAAAGGGAGAGAGAAAGAGGATGGGTAAAGAGGAGGCAGTATGGAGGAGGAGGAGGACAGGGGGAAGCGTATAGGAATGAAGAAGGGTGTGGAATATTAAGGGGCAAGGATGGGGGAAGGGTAAGATGGGGAGCGGAATAAAGGAAACAGATGACACTTTCTGAAGATTAAGGAGGGAGAAATTCCTCTGAAAATTAAGGAAAATGAAATTGGTTTGAAAATTAAGATGAAATTGGTCTGAAAACTAAGTAATTAGAAATAGGTCTGAAAATTAAGGAAGATGAAATTGGCCTGAAAATTATGGAAGGTGAAAATGGATAGAAGATTAGGAACAAATGGGCTTAAAATGTTTTTTTGTCTGAAAATTTTAAAATTGAAAAATGGTGTGAGAAATAGGAAAGTGTTTGTGTTGGAGCCCCCGGGGAGACAGTGCTCTCAACTCACAGGTGGAAGTGAACCTTGTATGGGCTGAAGAGTGTTGATATCTGATGAGAGTGAGCAGTGGTTAAGGGTAGACATGTTGTAGAGATAACAATTTATGGTTAGACATGTTGTAGAAATAACAATTTAAGGGTAGACATGTTGTAGAAATAACGTTTTAAGGGTAGACATGTTGTAGAAATAACAATTTATGGGTAGACATGTTGTAGAAATAACAATTTAAGAGAAGACATGTTGTAGAAATAACAATTTATGGGTAGACATGTTGTAGAAATAAAAATTTAAGGGTAGACATGTTGTAGAAATAAAAATTTAATGGTAGACATGTTATAGAAATAACAATTTAAGAGTAGACATGTTGTAGAAATAACAATTTAAGAGAAGACATGTTGTAGAAATAACAATTTATGGGTAGACATGTTGTAGAAATAAAAATTTAAGGGTAGACATGTTGTAGAAATAACGTTTTAAGGGTAGACATGTTGTAGAAATAACAATTTAAGGGTAGACATGTTGTAGAAATAACAATTTAACGAGTAGACATGTTGTAGAAATAACAAATTGAGTGTAAACATGTTGTAGAAATACCAAGGGCAGTCATGTTGTTGATATAATACGTTAAAGGTTATGTTGTGGAAATAACAAATTAAAGAGAGTCATGTTGTATAACTAATAAGTTAATGACAGATATGCTGTAGAAATAAAAAGTTAAGGGCAGATATGTTGTGAAAATAACATGTAAGGGGTCCATATGTTGAAGAAAATAGTAGAAGAATCTCTTTTTGATTGAAAAAGAAGAAAATAAGAATTTGTAGCGAAAATATATTACAGATTTTCTTTAATTATGTAAATTTACGTGCTTATTTACTCAAATGTTAGTAATTAATTATAGATATTTGGTTTTAAAGATCTGAAGCGCTCAACACTTGATATATTCCATATCAAAGATGGATTAAATTATATGCTCTGCATAATGTAGTAAAAAAAATTGTGAGAGTGTATGTTCTAATATTTGTTGTGGTTGAGTTTCACTGAGTTATATATATATATATATATATATATATATATATATATATATATATATATATATATATATATATATATATATATATATATATATATACATATATATAATAGAATTAAAAAAGTATGAACAATAACTATTTAAGTAAGCAAGTAATAAATTAGGATATTACCATGTAATCAATATCATTGGTACCATCCAGCACTACGAATGGGTAGAATTAAGCAGTACACTTCCATCAAACCTAAACCCAAGAAATGGATCCTTTAAGTGTGTCTACATCCATAAGATAAACTAGGAAGTAATTTTGGATATTTAATTGCTTCCAGCAATTGGCAATCACATAGAAAAGAAGATACAACTAAAATCACGATTTAATATGAACTGAAAAAAATGTATCCATTAAATCAGCTTGGGATTGTACCGTAGGTTCATTGTGGGAGCGTAGAGCGTTTCCTGGTAATAAGTATCGTAAATATGTTCTGTAGAGTATACCAGGCTTCAATAAGACTGACAGATCCTCCGACTAGCAATAGGTTAAGTAATATGCCATGATTATATTGTGTAAGTTTTATTGTCGAGGTCCTATGAGACAAGTACAAACAGTACACAGTACTTACTCACTCACTCTCACCCAATCTCTCACTCTCTTTCCCAATCTCTCTCTCTCTCTCTCTCTCTCTCTCTCTCTCTCTCTCTCTCTCTCTCTCTCTCTCTCTCTCTCTCTCTCTCTCTCTCTCTCTCTCTCTCTCTCTCTCTCTCTCTTTCTGTATATATATATATATAATATATATGTCGTACCTAGTAGCCAGAACGCACTTCTCAGCCTACTATTCAAGGCCCGATTTGCCTAATAAGCCAAGTTTTCATGAATTATTTATTTTTTCGACTACCTCCACCTACCTAACCTAACCTAACCTAACGTTTTCGGCTACCTAACCTAACCTAACCGATAAAGATAGGTTAGGTTAGGTTAGGTAGTTTGGTTAGGTTCGGTCACTATATCTAAATTAATTTTAACTCCAATAAAATAAATTTACCCTCATACGTAATGAAATGGGTAGCTTTATAATTTCATAAGAAAAAATGAGAGAAAATAAACTAATTCATGAAAACTTGGCTTATTAGGCAAATCGGGCCTTGAATAGTAGGCATAGAAGTGCGTTCTGGCTACTAGGTACGACATATATATATATATATATATATATATATATATATATATATATATATATGTATATGTAGATATATATATATAGATATATATATATATATATATATATATGTCGTACCTAGTAGCGAGAACTCACTTTTTGGCCTACTATTCAAGGCCCGATTTGCCTAATAAGCCAAGTTTTCCTGAATTAATATATTTTTCTAATTTTTTTCTTATGAAATGATAAAGCTACCCATTTCATTATGTATGAGTTCAATTTTTTTTATTGTAGTTAAAATTAACGTAGATATATGACCGAACCTAACCAACCCTACCTAACCTAACCTAACCTATCTTCATAGGTTAGGTTGGGTTAGGTTGCCGAAAAAGGTAGGTTAGGTTAGGTTAGGTAGGGTTAGGTAGTCTAAAAAACATTAATTCATGAAAACTTGGCTTATTAGGCAAATCGGGCCTTGCATAGTAGGCTGAGAAGTGCGTTCTGGCTATTAGTACGACATATATATATATATCTATATATGTCATTATATATACATTATATATATATATATATATATATATATATATATATATATATATATGTCGTACCTAGTAGCCAGAACTCACTTCTCAGCCTACTATTCAGGCCCGATTTGCCTATAAGCCAAGTTTTCCTGATTAATATATTACATAATTTTTTTCTTATGAAATGATAAAGCAACCCTTTTCTCTATGTATGAGCCAATTTTTTTTTATTGAGTTAAAATTAACGTAGATATATGACCGAACCTAACCAACCTACTAACCTAACCTAACCTATATTATAGGTAAGGTTAGGTTAGGTAGCCAAAAAAAGCGGTTTAGTTAGGTTAGGTTGGTTAGGTAGACAACAACATTAATTCATGAAACTAGCTTATTAGGCAAATCGCGCCTTCAATAGTAGGCTGAGAAGTGCGTTCTGGCTATTAGGTACGACATATATATATATATATATATATATATATATATATATATATATATATATATATATATGTCGTACCTAGTAGCCAGAACGCACTTCTCAGCCTACTATGCAAGGCCCGATTTGCCTAATAAGCCAAGTTTTCATGAATTAATTGTTTTTCGACTACCTAACCTACCTAACCTAACCTAACCTAACTTTTTCGGCTACCTAACCTAACCTAACCTATAAAGATAGGTTAGGTTAGGTTAGGTAGGGTGGTTAGGTTCGGTCATATATCTACGTTAATTTAAACTCCAATAAAAAAAATTGACCTCATACATAATGAAATGGTTAGCTTTATCATTTCATAAGAAAAAAAGTCGAGAAAATATATTAATTCAGGAAAACTTGGCTTATTAGGCAAATCGGGCCTTGCATAGTAGGCTGAGAAGTGCGTTCTGGCTACTAGGTACGACATATATATATATATATATATATATATATATATATATATATATATATATATATATATATATATATATATATATATATATATATATATATATATATATATATATATATATATATATATAGGCTTAATTGGAATAGGAGTTCTCCAAAACTCATTTTCGTACTTTTAAGGTGAAGAAAAGAAGTGATTTACTATAGAGTGTAGTACACTTATTTGTATAATTTTGCACGACGTTTCGAACCTTCCATGGTTCATTCTCAAGTGAACAGATCTTACACTACTAGTTCAACTAGTATTGTAAGATCTGTTCACTTGAGAATGAACCATGGAGGTTCGAACGTCGTGCAAATTATACAAATAAGTGTAATACACTCTATAGTAAATCACTTCTTTTCTTCACCTTAAAAGTACGAAAATGAGTTTTGGAGAACTCCTATTCCAATTAAGCCCTGATGCTAAGAAAATAGTTAGAGGGATAGAAGCCCTAAACCAGAAAATAATAAATACAGAATATGCGGTCATATTCAATGAAACATGTTTGAAAGAAAACCTGCTGCCAGTATACACCAATATATATATATATATATATATATATATATATATATATATATTATATATATATATGTATATATATATATATATATATATATATATATATATATATATATATATATATATATATATATATATATATATATGTCGTACCTGTAGCCAGAACTCACTTTTTGGCCTACTATTCAAGGCCCGATTTGCCTAATAAGCCAAGTTTTCCTGAATTAATATATTTTTTCTAATTTTTTTCTTATGAAATGATAAAGCTACCCATTTCATTATGTATGAGGTCAATTTTTTTTTTATGAAGTAAAAATAACGTAGATATATGGACCGAACCTAACCAACCCTACCTAACCTAACCAACCTATCTTTATAGGTTAGGTTTGGTTAGGTAGCGAAAAAAGTTAGGTTAGGTTAGTTAGGAGGTAGGTAGTCGAAAACAATTAATCATGAAAACTTGGCTTATTGCAAATCGGCCTTCATAGTAGGCAGAAGTGCGTTCTGGCTACTAGGTACGACATAATATCTATAGATATATATATAGATTATTATATATATATATATATATTACAATGAAATCGCATAGCACGATATATCTATGAAAAAAATGAAGCAATGTAATAATTCAAAGTCTCAGTTGAGGTAACATTAGACGCGTGTTCGAAACTCTATTGCATTATTTATTTCAAAATAGTTTCCCATCAGAGAACTATGTTGGGATCAGCTACACATATGTATGGCTACAACATTGCTCAAGCCACTGGTCCATCACCTCCCATGTTATCAACGGAGTTTTGAGTGCTTCAACTGGTAGCCCAATCAGTTTCCACCTTACAAAGGCTCCAATAAGATAACCAGGGACCAGAGAAGTCTCTCACACTCTCATTATAGTAAGTGGATGTCACAGTAAAGTTCAATCAGCGTTCTATCATCAGAGAACAAGTTTGACCATATTGTGAACGTCACTTCATGTAATGATGGCTGTGAAAAGGTGTTTTCAATACCCTGGTCACTTCACGTAACTCCCTGGTCATGTTAAGTATGAATAGTCCTCATGTTATGGTTATACGTGGACCGGTAGCTAGATCACAGTCAGTGTTCTCACCCGGCATATGTTAACTTGGTTCGAAATATTTTTATTATTGATTTTTTTGCAATAATGTTAATTCCATTGGGAAACATATCGATTTTATATAACCCGTTTCTACTTTATTGTTGGCTACTGTTCACTAGTTCATTTGGATTGAATATCCTTTAATAAGAGTACATCGAAACGTTTAAATGAAATATTTCAAATACTAAAGACTCTAACTTTTTTCCTACATGTGTTTATATATATATATATATATATATATATATATATATATATATATATATATATATATATATATATATATATATAATATATATATATATATATGTCGTACCTAGTAGCCAGAACTCACTTCTCAGCCTACTATGCAAGGCCCGATTTGCCTAATAAGCCTAGTTTTCATGAATTAATGTTTTTTTCGACTACCTACCTACCTAACCTAACCTAACCTAACGTTTTTTGGCTACCTAACCTAACCTAACCTATAAAGATAGGTTAGGTTAGGTTAGGTAGGGTTGGTTAGGTTCGGTCATATATCTACGTTAATTTTAACTCCAATAAAAAAATTGACCTCATACATAATGAAATGGGTAGCTTTATCATTTCATAAGAAAAAAATTAGAGAAAATATATTAATTCAGTAAAACTTGGCTTATTAGGCAAATCGGGCCTTGCATAGTAGGCTGAGAAGTGAGTTCTGGCTACTAGGTACGACATATATATATATATATATATATATATATATCGTACCTAATAGCCAGAACGCACTTCTCAGCCTACTATTCAAGGCCCGATTTGCCTAATAAGCCAAGTTTTCATGAATTAATGTTTTTTCGTCTACCTAACCTACCTAACCTAACCTAACCTAGCTTTTTTTGGCTACCTAACCTAACCTTACCTATAAATATAGGTTAGGTTAGGTTAGGTAGGGTTGGTTAGGTTCGGTCATATATCTACGTTAATTTTAACTCCAATAAAAAAAAATTGACCTCA
>NW_025574371.1:0-15000 GCF_020424385.1 Procambarus clarkii | reverse complement strand
ATAGGCTCGAACCCTCACCACGGCTTCTACGAATTTTCTCACTCATATGCAGATCACATCATGAGTGCGTGAGCAGGAGTGCATCTGTCTTGATGCCACGTGGAGAAGTGCGTCATGAGGACAGCAACACACCTCACAACATGGCCGACAGTACACCCTGTCTAAACTTATTCGTCACTCACTATCAGTGTCACTCATGGCACGCCGTGCATACAGATACAAACAATTATAAAAATAATAGTAATAATAATTTTAATAATAATAATAATAATAAATAATAATAATAATAATAATAATAATAATAATAATAATAATAATAATAATAATAATAATAATAATAATAACTCCACTACAACTGCTTCACGTGTTCAGTGTATTCGTGTATAACAAAGTCTTTGAGAATTTTGGTTATTGGTTGATTGCAAAGATTAACAAAAAAAAATTCTTAGAAGATTTGTCTTTTAATAATATTGCAAATCTTCCGCTAACTTGCATCTCATATATAATTGTAGAATGCCTAATGACTATGAAACGCTGCTCAAGTACACTGTGGGCATCGATACAGACCTTCAATGTTCCCCAACAATATTTCCTGATGTGATAAATCAAAAATATATCATTTTCAGTAATCAAATATATTACGCACTACTTGTCACAAAGGAAAAAAACAAATTATATTTTTGTTTTAATCAAGAACCAATTGTGTCTTCATATTAAAGGACCAAAATGCCCACGACTGACTCTGAAAGCTCCAGAGAATTAGTTGAGTGTGTCTTAACGTCGCTAGAGCAGGACAGGAGTGGATTAGTTAAGCTTATTTACATCTCTCACGTCAACGAGTCGTTGAAATCATCACGTTAGGCGATGGTGACTTTGTACTACCTTACAACCAGAATCTAGACAAACACCAATATTTCGTTCGGGTACCAGAAATGTAGAGCGCGTTCCGGTATGACACGACGAGAAGATGCGCAGACTCCCATGCGCAGAATTTGACCCCCCACGGAGCAGAATTTGACCCCACGGAGCAGAATTAGACCCACGGAGCAGAATTTGACCCATGGAGCAGAATTTGACCCCACGGAGCAGAATTTGACCCCACGGAGCAGAATTTGACCCACGGAGCAGAATTTGACCCCACTGAGCAGAATTTGACCCTCGGAGCAAAATTTGACCCTCGAAGCAGATTTTGACCCCACGGAACAGTATTTGCCCCTTAGCAGATTTGAAACCTCGGACGAAGCAGAATTTAACCCCACGGAGCAGAATTTGACCCCACGGAGCAGAATTAGACCCACGGAGCAGAATTTGACCCATGGAGCAGAATTTGACCCACGGAGCAGAATTTAACCCACGGAGCAGAATTTGACCCAAGGAGCAGAATTTGACCCACGGAGCAGAATTTGACCCACGGAGCAGAACTTGACCCACGGAGCAGAATTTGACCCAAGGAACAGAATTTGACCCACGGAGCAGAATTTGACCCATGGAGCAGAATTTGACCCACGGAGCAGAATTTGACCCATGGAGTAGAATTTGACCCACGGAGCAGAATTTGACCCACGGAGCAGAATTTGACCCACGGGGCAGAATTTTACCCACGGAGCAGAATTTTACCCACGGAGGAGAATTTGACCACCACGGAGCAGAATTTGACTCATGGAGCAGAATTTGACCCATGGAGCAGAATTTGATCACAAGGAGCAGAATTTGACCCACGGAGCAGAATTTGACCCACGGAGCAGAATTTTACCCATGGAGCAGAATTTGACCCATGGAGCAGAATTTGACCCTTGGAGCAGAATTTGACCCATGGAGCAGAATTTGTCCCTTGGAGCAGAATTTGATCCCAAGAAGCAGAATTTGACCCTTGGAGCAGAATTTGTCCCTTGGAGAAGAATTTCATCCCAAGGAGCAGAATTTGACCCATGGAGCAGAATTTGACACATGGAGCAGAATTTGACCCACGGAGCAGAATTTGCCCCTCGGAGCAGAATTTGACCCACGGAGCAGAATTTGACCCACAGAGCAGAATTTGACCCACGGAGCAGAATTTGACCCACGGAGCAGAATTTGACCCACGGAGCAGAATTTGACCCACGGAGCAGAATTTGACCCACGGAGCAGAATTTGACCCTCGGAGCAGAATTTGTCCCTTGGAGAAGAATTTCATCCCAAGGAGCAGAATTTGACCCATGGAGCAGAATTTGACACATGGAGCAGAATTTGACCCACGGAGCAGAATTTGACCCTCGGAGCAGAATTTGACCCACGGAGCAGAATTTGACCCTCGGAGCAGAATTTGACCCACGGAGCAGAATTTGACCCACGGAGCAGAATTTGACCCAACGGAGCAGAATTTGACCCCACGGAGCAGAATTTGACCCTCGGAGCAGAATTTGACCCACGGAGCAGAATTTGATCCTCGGAGCAGAATTTGACCCACGGAGGATAATTTGACCCCACGGAGCAGAATTTGACCCTCGGAGCAGAATTTGACCCCACTGAGCAGAACTTGACCCATGGAGCAAAATTTGACCCCACGGAACAGAATTTGACCTATGGAGCAGAATTTGACCCCACGGTGCAGAATTTAACCCGTGGAGCAGAATTTGACCCCACGGAGCAGAATTTGACCCATGGAGCAGAATTTGAACCCACGGAGCAGAATTTGACCCATGGAGCAGAATTTGAACCCACGGAGCAGAATTTAACCCGTGGAGCAGAATTTGACCCCATGGAGCAGAATTTAACCCATGGAGCAGAATTTGACCCCACGGAGCAGAACTGGATCAGTAGTTCACAATAGTTATGACCCCCTACCCCCGTCTTTCCCCTAAGTAATGAAGTGGTAACGCTGTACAGTTGTTCCCATTCAGGCTTCAACATACCGTCGGAGTCACTAAGTACAGGGGAGAAATATCTAGAATATCTATCACATAAAGATGTATAGGTAATCTCTGCTATTTTGTAAACACTAAATAAACACCCATATTTATATTAAAATGATGCCATACAAGAGTGAAATATAACTTTCTACGTAACACTTGGTTCACTAAACATTGGTCTTCCATTCTTCAATATATTTGGTCCCGTCTCCTATGTGTAACAGCGAACAACGTTGATTGCTTACCTGCAAGCATCGTTGTATGCGAAGGATCACTTGTCAGAACCCAGTCATTACAAGCATCATAATGAGCATTTACTTACAAATCAATAAAGCAACAGAAGCGAATGAAACCCCACCCAAAAAAAACAAGCACACTTGACACCTAAATCATCCCTGCCTACTCTCTGTACACTAAAGAATTAATAAAATACTCGTATGAAAGGGTTAGAGGGATTATATCAAATATATGGTTGTGGTCGACTATACTAGTTGACTCTGTGAAGACCACACTACGGGTCCTCGTGATGAAAACCCTCGCTAGGTACTTCTGCAGGAAGGCTCCGTCCTCCTTCTGTGGTGAGACCATCTCCTTATGGTGTCACTGTGTTTCCACGTCTCCTGCCCATACCCTTGCAACATCTTGGTCCCATTGCTCAGCTGCACTACTACTACTACAGGCATGCAACTGCACTCACAGTAAATCCAATGTTCGACAATTGCTGTTTAGAATTCCTTAGCATTATTAAAAGTTTTTCAGTAACTAATTGATCATTATGTCATATTTTTATTGAACCCTTTTAGAATTTGTTCAATATGTCACTAATTGGTTTTAACAATTTCTGTTTTGATTCAAATTAAATTGTTTTTGCCCTTTGTGTAATATAGCTTAACGAGTCGTGCTTGGTACATCAATGACAGTTTGCAATGTCACATAGTTCACTTGTTCATCACCAGGGCACAAAACCGACGAAGGCATTCTTATTTTGTCTTATAATGCGAACACGTAGGGGAATACATTTCCCGCAAAATGTATCAATATATTAAGGCTACCAAATAAAGCAAGAGTGACGTGGTCGATCGACACTCTGGCCACTCGACGCGTCCTTCACGAAGCACCGATGTTTGAGCAGTTGTCCAATGCTTTATCAAATCTGTACATTGGAGCGGGAAAATGGTCTTCCCGCTTGAAAAAACAAACAAAACATAAACAGCATTGTGATGAAAATGGACATTCGATTCCGGATGGTTGAGGGCAGAGCGTGTTGAGGTTTGTGTGCGCTGGTAGTGTGGAGTGCTGGGGAGGTGCTGAGGGAGGGCACTAGACTAGCGAAGTGTAGGGTTCTGAGAGCGACCTGTGTGTGTGAGAGAGGGAAGGGATGGAGGCAGCAGCCGCCTTAGCCAGGTCCAAAGTGGAGCTGTGCTGGTTGTACTCCGCGAGTCTGTTCGCTGCCCCGTGATTCGCGACCTCCTTTGCCACTCGCGACGACGACATGGCCGAGAGTGTCAGCAGCCGCGGCCTTCCGTCAAGCATACAGTTCAAGTTTAAGAGCCGAGGTGGTTTATAGACGTCTGCTCGTGTGTTCTGGACGGTGATTGGTCGTCTCGGCGGCGCTGGGGTCACCGCTGGGGTCATCTCAGCGTGTCGTCTCGGGGGCGCTGGAGTCATCTCAGCGGGTCGTCTTGGGGGCGCCGGGGTCACCGCTGGGGTCATATCCACCAGCGGAGGTCCTCGAGGCCTCCCGTTTGGCAGATGTCCCAATATGGCGTTTCTCCCGCCGCCCAGAGTCTCGCGGTTCACCGACGTCACCCGCGGCCCGCCTTCAAAGAAGATGCTGACAGAGTCGGCCATCATCCCCGACTCTGGTGGTCGGTTGGGGGCCGGAGTTGTCGGTTCGGACGGCGTGGTGTTGGTGGTGACCGATTTGCGGGTCCTGCCGGACTGCTGCGAGTGGCCGGAGGCAGACGTCGGTAGAGTGTAGATCTCCCGTAGCAGCTCCGGAGGTAACCGAGGGTGATTTTCCTTAATCGCGGTATATCGCGGGCTGTAGTCGATCTCCTCGGCCGGGCCGCAGATCTTGTAGGCGCAGCAGGCGACGATACACAGCGCCAGCAGAGCTCCAAAGCACATAGCTGACAACTGCATGGCTAGCACGATGTCTGCGGGGAGATGTGGGAGACACAGGCAGTTAGAACCATCCCACAACAGAGCACTACCAACATCAGCTAATCCGCAACTACAATCATGTGATACACATTACACTATATGGTGCAGGAACAAAGGAATGAGAAGTTCTGACCCGCATTTCCCCACAGAACACGCCACTTGTACTTGTAAATAAGCTTGGCAATCACACTGCTGTCACCTTGCAGTCTACTGTCTATCTCCTGCTGGCTTTTTGTCAGCTGACAAACAACCTCTCACTTTGCTGTTCACTACAATCTTTCAACAATATTTACAAGCACACCTATGAATCAAGTCTTTAGTCAAAAGTAGAGTAAAAAGTCGAATTGCTTCTAAATTCTGTTAAAACCCTTTTGCTGCTATGCAGTGAGTGTAAAGCAGGAGGGGTGGGGGATGGCTGCACGCGGCCTTGTGGTCATTTCGTGAGCCTATAGGCACGCTGAGAGAGAACTCCATCAACATCAAAGGCTTTTCAACACTCTTCCCCTACGCATACGGGGCATAGCTGGCGGACCTCCCGCAGTGTTCAAAAGAGAACTCGACAAGCACCTTCAAAGAATACCTGATCAACCAGGCTATGACATGTACGCCAGGCTGCTCGGAACCGCATCGAACAGCCAGGCTGATCAGACCAGCAACCAGGCGGCCTGGTCAGAGGCAGGGCCACGGTGACGTTGATCCTCGGAATCATCAACAGGCAGCCTTCCTGTGGTCTTCTCAAAGTAATCTAAATGCACCTGGAGGACCAGCCTAAGCTGCACCTCTGTGTAGGAGCCAAACACAATTTAAAAACATCATAAAAAGGTAATTAAAGCTTATAATTTTCTTTAATTACCTGCTTTCAGTTAAAGTTGTTGACATTAATTTCACTTTTCACAAAAGATTTACATTTTTGCAGTATATCTAATATAAAATGTGGCCGTATTGAAGGGCAGTTAATTTCAATTTGGCGTCCAAACAAGAAAAGGTTCCTACACCTTTGGACTAAACTGGAAAGCATTAAATTCTAAGCAGACGAATCGTTTACACTGCATCTTAATGACGAGACTCGTTAATTCAGCGACGAAGATTTCCACCATTTGCATTTCTCCGGGAACACTCCTTAATTCATATTTACTTTCTCAAGTGGTTTTGCCTCCCTCAGGAACCAAGAAACCTGTGTCTGGTGTGTGGCAGTCGAGGTTCCCTCTGGGCCAGCGTCTGACTTCTCCACCCAACAGCCGCCTGACTCCTAGTTACCTTTCCACTGCTTCACGAAAGGTGGCATCAGGCGAAAGGAAACGTTCCCATGCGCTTTTCCTTCCTGAAGCGGGAATTGATCCTGACAGCTGTTGGTTGATGAACGGAGAGCGTTGATGCGCAAAACTGCTGGGCTTGTTAATGATGCAATTGTTCGAAATTTTATGCATAAAGTTCTCCAAACGTGAATGAAGTTTTTTCTCTTTTGCTTTACTGTATTTATGTGTTTGTTTCTCTTCTTTCATGTCTCTCTCCGCCTGCCTAACATTATATTTCTCTCTCTCTCTCGCTTTGTTTCTCTTGGTCTGATTCTGTGTAGTTCTCTTGCTTTCTCAGTCTCTATTTTATTATCTATCTATATCTGCCACTTACTCTCACCTCCCCCTCTCTATTTTTCTTTCTTCCTGTCTGTATTTTTGTCTATGCTTCTCTGTCTGTCTGTCTGTCTGTCTGTCTGTCTGTCTGTCTGTCTGTCTGTCTGTCTGTCTGTCTGTCTGTCTGTCTGTCTGTCTGTCTGTCTGTCTGTCTGTCTGTCTGTCTGTCTGTCTCTCTCTCTCTCTCTCTCTCTCTCTCTCTCTCTCTCTCTCTCTCTCTCTCTCTCTCTCTCTCTCTCTCTCTCTCTCTCTCTCTCTCTCTCTCTCTCTCTCTCTCTCTCTCTCTCTCTCTCTCTCTCTCTCTCTCTCTCTCTCTCTCTCTCTCTCTCTCTCTCTCTCTCTCTCTCTCTCTCTCCCCACCCCCCCTCCGCCCCTGCCGAAAACTCTCTCTCTCTCTTCCTATCCTTACCTTCCCATGTCATCTCCCGCACGGAGAAGTTGGTAAGGCCATGGTTGCCGCCATAGCCGCCACCAGCGCCCTTGGCTGCCTTCCCGCCTCTCGCGGCCCCCGCTGGCACACCTGAGAGGGATGGGGGGTGGAGGGTGAATCCTGAGTGTGACTGGCTACATCTTCCCGGCCTCAACACCCAACCTTCAAGGCGCCTATAACAGAAAGATTCGTACGGGGGCGACAACGAAGAGGCAGAAGAAGGAAAATCTGTGTAGGGGAGGAAGGAGGTAAAATACGTAGAAGAAGAATTATGTGGATGGAAAGTAAAAGGAAATGGATGGAAATGGAGGGTGTTTTGTAGGGAAATAGAAGGTTCTTTTTTTAGGGAAATTAAGGGTGGTTTGGAGGGCATTAGATAGTGTTTTGGAGAGAAATGAAAGGTATATTACATGGAGTTGGAGAATGTTTTCGAGGGATATAGAAAGTATTTTGATAGGAGTTGCAGGGTGTTTTTGGATGAAAATGGAAGTTTTTTTTTGGAGGGCGATGTAGGATGTTTTAGAGGGTGTATATGAAGAAGCGTACCAGCGTCTTAGTGGGAGTCAATATCCGCGGGAAGTCCGTAAGTCTCTTGTTGAGCCTTGGGAGAAATGATTCAGGGAGGGAGCTTAATTAGCATGGGGGATATTGACGGTCCATCAAACCATTAGCATGACATTATTGATGGTCAATCGAAACATTACCACGGGACCACTGATGATCTACCAAACCATTAGCATGAAGGCATTGACGGTTCACCAAAACATTTTGAGTTACAATGAAGTCAAGGCTCCGCGAGATTTTGTCTTGACACTGATACTGCTAAAAAGATTATATATATATATATATATATATATATATATATATATATATATATATATATATATATATATATATATATATATATATATATATATATATATATATATATATATATATATATATATATATATATATATATATATATATATATATATATATATATATGCAAAATAAGAGTGATGTAAATAGTAAGAAAAAGTCAAGCATTGGAGGAACTGTTTGCGGGGGGAGATAATTTAACTGTTCATGAAAGTTTAGGAGTGTTGAAGACAAGACAGCACCTGTAGATATATAGGAAAGGCAGTTTCCGAAGCTAGTTAGAGGAGACAACGGTTGTCGATGGCTAAGACAGCCCCCTGAAGCAGTGGTGAAGAGAGGAACACTTCTGGAGTCAGGTGAAGTTCAACAGAATGACAGCTAAACCAGGAGTGGAAAGCGACAAGGAAAACAGCTTATAAAAAGCGAATGTCTGAAATAATTATTGAGGTCTTCTCAGAGTGTGTAGCAAGTAGCTCCGTCCTCCCCTTCCCTACTACTCACCTGTCTACTAGCTATCATCTGTCTCGTCTGTCCGTCTGTGTGTCTGTCTATGCTCACCAGACTGCTCGTCTATTTTTTTCTATCTGCCTGGCTGTTCTAATTCTGGTTTGCTGAAATAATCGCTTTAGATTCTTATTTAGATACTCCTTCAGGTTTCTGGTTATTGCTACACGTAAGGAATATATCACACGTGTTAAGATTGCATTTTTGTTGTTTATGTAACAAGCCAATTAACAGCACTAATACACGTTATGCAAAAGTAGGGCTGTACTTATTTAATTCTACGCGTATTACTTACTGACTTTAATCGCCTCATTTTTCCTAACTTTCAACCTCTCAATCACACACAAGACAATCACTCAAGATGCTGTCGAGAGAGGTCACACAGACCAGAGGGGGTCACACAGACCAGAGGGGGTCACACAGACCAAAGAGGTCACAAAGACCACAGGAGCAACATGACCTTCCAAAGTGATACCTCGGAAACTATGGACATGAGTCTAGCTGGACTCTGGGACCGTCTGCGACGACGACAGCGCTCCTGAAATAGTCTGTCGAATGTGCTGCAAGAAAGAAAGATTGGCAGCAGCGACTTAAGCAGATATCGACAGCACTCGAGGACATTGTCGTTCCGTGTGTCGCCTGTGTATCCAGACACAGCTCAGGAATGTTTCACTGGCTTGATCCTCCGGAGGAAATGACTTGCGGTCAGGTTCTCAGCTCCTCAGAATATGACAGAACGAAGATATCCTTCGACTAACCTTCTCTTTTACCCTTCCCCCCCCCCTCTCTCTCTCTCTCTCTCTCTCTCTCTCTCTCTCTCTCTCTCTCTCTCTCTCTCTCTCTCTCTCTCTCTCTCTCTTCTCTTCTCTACACTTCTCTCACCCAGTATACAAATAATATTAGTCATATTATTTCTTCTAACCTCATGAGACTTTCTCTTAATAGTCATTATTAAAGTTTGCCTGTAACCACAGGTTTTCTTGCTTATTGCTTGCCTCCCTGTCAGCCTAATTGTCTAGCAGCCGGTTAGCCTGTCTAAGTGCACACCTGCCTGCTACTCTGTCTATGTCTTCCCCGCCCATTTCTCTTTATGCCTCTGCCTAGCTGGTTTCTTGTCTCGCGTTTGCCTGCCTAAGTTGATGTCTATTTGTCTGACAGTCTTCCTGCCGGGCTGTCTGCTTATCTATTTGGAAAGGAGGGGAGCAAGGCTGTCAGGAGAAGAGAGGCCTGAGTCTTTTAGACGTTGGTTGAAAAGCGTTCCGACTCGTGTGTGTGTCTGTACTTATCACAGGAAACGATACAAGCGCCTCTGAGAATCAACTGGACTAAAAAATATCCGCCTTGAGTGCACAGAAGCAGAAAAATAAGTCCACATTAGACTCTCAACCAAGAGAACCAATATTATTACTCAGGGTATAAAAGGAGGGGGGAAAAATACTCACAAGGAACACCTAAGATCATGCAAGAAAAGTGCACGCAAGTATAAAGTGCATCATCTACTAAAGAAATTGTATCTTCCCATTTGTGTTAGTAAAGGTGTGCAACACACCATCTTGCAACACCACACAATTGACGTGTTGGTTGCATTCTCTGCGAACTGATAGATCCCTAGAGGACCCATGGAGGATATTGTTCAATTTCTCTACGAATTAAGAATTTTATTTAGAATTTAAAGTTATAATAATTAATATTATTTCTAGCAAATGATAATATATACATATATATATATATATATATATATATATATATATATATATATATATATATGTATATATATATATATATATATATATATATATATATATATATATATATATATATATATATATATATATATATGTAAAACTTAAATTATTACCATCATTCAACTCTGTGAGATTTGTGTATAATGATGTCAATATTGTCTGTATGTGTGTGTGTGTGTGTGGGTACTCAATTGTACTCACCAAGATGTGCTTTCATATACGAGCTCGACCCCTAACTAACTTCTTAGTGTGTGTGTGTGTGTGTGTGTGTGTGTGTGTGTGTGTGTGTGTGTGTGTGTGTGTGTGTGTGTGTGTGTGTGTGTGTGTGTGTGTGTGTGTCTGTGTGTCTGTGTGTGTCTGTGTGTCTGTGTCTGTCTGTGTGTCTGTGTGTGTATTCCTAGTTGTCCTTGCCGTGGTTGAGCTTCGGCTCTTTGATCCCGCCTCTCAACAAGCAATCAACCGGTGTACAGATTCCTGAGTCTATTAGGCTCTATCATATCTACATTTGAAACTGAGTATGGAGTTCGCCTCTACCACATCACTTCCAAATGAATTCCATTTGTAAACTACTCTGACACTAAAAAAGTTCTTTCTATTGTCACTGTGGCTCATTTGGGTACTTAGTTTCTACCTGTGTCCCCTTTCGTGTGTGTGTGTGCCTCCCTTTGCTAAATAAATTGTCTTTATCTACCTTATCAATTCCTCTGAGAATCTTGTATGTGGTGATAATGTTTCATCTAACTTTTCTTTCTTCCAGCGACGTGAGTTTTAGTTCCCGTAGTGTCTCCTTGTAGCTCCTACCCCTCAGCACATGCACTTCTCTGGTGGCATATCTCTGAAGCATTTTAGTCTTGTGCTTGCCGAGATACAGACTCCATGCTGTATTCTCTTCTCCATTCTGCCTCTTTTCTCACCCTGACGTATTCATTCCTGGCGCTCTGGTGTCCTTCTCTGCTCTCAAGTGTCCTGTTATTTCTATAGTTTCTCCGCGCCCTTTTACTTAGAATATGTACTCACCTATTTGTACTCACCTATTTGTGCTTGCAGGGGTTGAGCTTTGTCTCTTTGGTCCCGCCTGTCAACTGTCAATCAACTGGTGTACAGATTCCTGAGCCTACTGGGCTCTATCATATCTACATTTGAAACTGTGTATGGAGTCAGCCTCCACCACATCACTTCCTAGTGCATTCCATTTACTAACTACTCTGGCACTGAATTTTTTTATAAGGTCTCTGTGGCTCATTTGGGTACTCAGCTTCCACCTGTGTCCCCTTGTTCGTGTTCCACCCGTGCTGAAGAGTTTGTCTTTGTCCACCCTGTCATTTCCCCTGAGAGTTTTGTAGGTGGTTATCATGTCTCTCCTTTCTCTTCTGTTTTCCAGGGACGTGAGGTTCAGCTCCTTTAGCCTTCCCTCGTAGCTCATGCCTCTCAGTTCCGGGACAAGTCTGGTGGCATACCGCTGAATCTTCTCTAACTTTATCTTGTGTTTTACTAGATATGAACTCCAGGCAGGAGCTGCATATTCCAGGATTGGTCTGCCACAAGTGGTATACAGGGTCCTGAACGATTCCTTACACAAGTTTCTACAGGCAGTTTTTATGTTGGCCAACCTAGATATGCTGCTGATGATATCCTTTTGATGTGGGCCTCTGGGGACAGGTTCGGTGTGATATCAACCCCCAGATCTTTCTCTCTATTTGACTCTTGCTGGATTTCACCTCCCAGATGGTACCTTGTGTTCAGCCTTCTGCTCCCTTCGCGTAATTTCATTAATTTACACTTTCCTGAGTTGAACTTCTGCAGCCATTTTCTAGACCATTTCTCCTGTTTGTCCAGGTCATCTTGTAGTCTCTGTCTATCTTCATCTTTCTTCATGTGTGTGTGTGTGTGTTCACCTAGTTGACCTAGTTGTGTTCACCTAGTTGTGTTTGCGGGGGTTGAGCTTTGCTCTTTCGGCCCGCCACTCAACTGTCAATCAACTGTTTACTAACTACTTTATTTCACACCACACACACACACCCCAGGAAGCAGCCCGTGACAGCTGACTAACTCCCAGGTACCTATTTACTGCTAGGGAACAGGGGCATTCAGGGTGAAAGAAGCTTTGCCCATTTGTTTCTGCCTCGTGCGGGAATCGAACCCGCGCCACAGAATTACGAGTCCTGCGCGCTATCCACCAGGCTACTAGACTGTGTGTTTGTGTGTGTTTGTTTGTTTGTTTGTTTGTGTGGGTGTTTGTGTGTGAGTGTGTGTGTATACTCACCTATTTGTACTCACCTAATTCTGCTTGTGGGGGTTGAGCTCTGGCTCTTTGGTACCGCCTCTCAACTGTCAATCAACTGGTGTACAGGTTCCTGAGCCTACTGGGCTCTATCATATCTACACTTGAACTGTGTATGGAGTCAACCTCCACCACATCACTTCCTAATGAATTCCTTTTGTCAACCACTCTGACACTAAAAAAATAATTTCTAATATCTCTGTGGCTCATTTCGGCACTCAGTTTCCACCTGTGTCCCCTTGTGCGTGTGCCTCTTATGTTAAATAGCCTATCTTTATCTACCCTGTCAATTCCTCTGAGAATTTTGTACGTGGTGATCATGTACCCCCTAACTCTTCTGTCTTCAGTTGTGTGTATGTGTGTGTGTGTGTGTGTGTGTGTGTGTGTGTGTGTGTGTGTGTGTGTGTGTGTGTGTGTGTGTGTGTGTGTGTGTGTGTGTGTGTGTGTGTGTGTGTGTGTGTGTGTGTGTGTGTGCGTGTGTGTGTGTGTGTGTGTGCGTGTGTGCGTGTGTGCCGAGGTACAACAGTTGTGTTTTTTTAAATCAATTGTATCCATGAAAATGTGAAATTAAATGTAAGCCACAACTCATCAGCACTGAGAACAAAATATATTGGAAGGTACAGGAGAAGGGTGGGCGGGACACTAGGTAAATTAAGTGTTTAAACTCTATCCTTAAATTGTCTGATTTATTATCTGCTTCTTTATTATTATCATTTACATGTTTAAGCACAAAATATTTTGAAGTAATTCATTTAAACAAATACAGTTGCTACTGAAATATATTTAACAGTTTAACATTACACATACATAGGATCTCAATAACAATACAATAATATCAATAATTAAACAATTAATATATATAATAATATTTATAAATGCTATTCTTATTATTGCTACATGTAACTGTGCATGAAAGTGTTATTTTAACTTGCAAACTTCAAAGTAAATTTCAACATGTAAATGGTAAAAACGTACATAAGAATCATAATTACGATAAATAAAATTTAACCAAACTTAACAATATATGATATAATTATCAAAATGTTAATTATATATATATATATATATATATATATATATATAATATATATATATTATATAATATATATATATATATATATATCATATATATATATATCAATATATATATTGAAAATAATTTTATTAATTCTAAATATTTTTACACCAATTTTAAGCACATCAAATACCTAAAACATGCAAATTAGAAAAGTAGACTTGCTTTTAAAAAAAAACAAATATTTAACACTATTCCATTACTATTTAAAATATTTTCTCAAAGTTGCAAAATTTAGCGAGGAAACATTGTCTAGGTGTAGTGACTCATAATCTGTCAGGAAGATGAGGGTGTAGTTGTACTTATAGTTTATGTGTACTCATACTTTTTTGTGTACTCAGAGTTTGTGTGCACTTATTGTTTGTGTTTACTCATAGTTGTGGGTGCTCACAATCTGAATGCACTCATAGTTAGTGTTGGCTCATAGTTTTTGAATTCTCATAGATTTTTGAACTCATTATTTGTGTGTACCCATAGTTTGCGAGTAATCATTGTGTGTACTCATAGTTTGTTTGTGTGCACTTAGTTTGTATGTACTCATTGGTTGTATGTGCTCATGTTTTGAATGTACTATTTTTGCGTGCATTCATTGTTTATGTTTTCTCGTAGTTTGCGTGTACTTATTGTTTGTGTGTATTCACCGTTTGTGTGCATTTGTAATTTGTGCGTGCTCATAATTTATATGTTCAATTACTCTGTGTGGACTAGTTGTTTATGTGTGCTAATCCTTTGCGTGTTCTCATAGCTTGTATGAAGACATAGTTTGTACTCAGTGTTTGTGTGTGCTTAAAGTTTGTGTACACTGAATGTCAGTGTGTACTCATTTTTTATGTGTGCTCATAATTTCTGTGCATTCATATATTGTGTGTACTCATTGGCTGTGTGTGTTTATATTTTTAGTGTACTATAATTGTTTGAGTGCATTTATTGGTTGTATGTACGCATTGTTTGTGTGTGATCATAGTTTTTGTGCTAATAGTTTGTGTGCTAATAATTTTTTTTGTACTCATTGTTCGTAGATACTCATAGTCTGCGTGTATTCATTGTTTGTGTGTATTCATAGTTTACGTGTGTTCATATTTAGTTTTGCACTCATGTTTTGTGTGCGTGCATATTTTGTGTGTACTCATACTTTGCGTGTATTCAATGTTTGTGTATACTCATAATTCGTGTGTACTCATGCTTTGCATATAGTAATATTCTTTTGGTAAACTCATTGTTTGTGTGTGCCCAAAGTTTATGAGTACTTATGGTTTGTGTCTGCTCTTAATTTGTGAGTGCTAACAGTCTTTGTGTACTCATAGTTTTTGTTTACTCATAGTCTTTGTGTATTAATAATTTGTGTGTACTCATACTTTGTGTCTGCTCAAAGTTTGTTTGTACTCATTGTTTGCATGTGCTTATAGTTTGTGTTTGTTC
>NW_025574370.1:0-18738 GCF_020424385.1 Procambarus clarkii | reverse complement strand
TTTAAGCAAGTTTTCTTGCATTTTGTTTCGTACGAAAAATCATCGAATTTAGCAATATTTTGACGATTATCATCCCCTTTTCCTCTATGTGATTTAAACAATCAACTATTTGTTTCTCGTTAAAATACTGAGTAAGAGATTGAAAAGGGGAGAAGTTCTGTTTTTATTGCATATATCGACGTTTCAGCCGGAATAGAGCGGTTTTCGTGTACATCTTCCATCGGTAATATAAACGGAAAATCAGGAACATTTTAGTTAATTCTAATGAAAACACATTGATTTTTATCATTTGTATTGGAAACAACATTGTCATATGTCTTTTCTTGGATCTAAATAATACGAAACCTCGCTCTATGATTTGAAGTTAAAATCCTCATATATGGTAAAATAGTGACTTTTTTCACGTTTTCCATGTAGTGTGATTTTACGTAAATATATTCGTTTTTACCAATATTTCGATACTACTTCATGTAGTATCACGATATGTGATTTGGCCTTCAAATCTCAGAATGTCGCATAATATAGCATTTTAAGCAAGTTTTCTTGCATTTTGTTTCGTACGAAAAATCATCGAATTTAGCAATATTTTGACGTTTATCATCCCCTTTTCCTCTATGTGATTTAAACAAAATATCATCGAATTAGGCAATATTTTGCCGTTTTTCCACGTTTTTGTGAATTTTCAGTTTATGGGTATTAATTCACTATATATACGTAAAAATGATGCAAACACATAATTGATTAGATAATAACCTTAAAAACTTCATTTTCAATCAACTATTTGTTTCTCGTTAAAATACTGAGTAAGAGATTGAAAAGGGGAGAAGTTCTGTTTTTATTGCATATATCGACGTTTCAGCCGGAATAGAGCGGTTTTCGTGTACATCTTCCATCGGTAATATAAACGGAAAATCAGGAACATTTTAGTTAATTCTAATGAAAACACATTGATTTTTATCATTTGTATTGGAAACAACATTGTCATATGTCTTTTCTTGGATCTAAATAATACGAAACCTCGCTCTATGATTTGAAGTTAAAATCCTCATATATGGTAAAATAGTGACTTTTTTCACGTTTTCCATGTAGTGTGATTTTACGTAAATATATTCGTTTTTACCAATATTTCGATACTACTTCATGTAGTATCACGATATGTGATTTGGCCTTCAAATCTCAGAATGTCGCATAATATAGCATTTTAAGCAAGTTTTCTTGCATTTTGTTTCGTACGAAAAATCATCGAATTTAGCAATATTTTGACGATTATCATCCCCTTTTCCTCTATGTGATTTAAACAAAATATCATCGAATTAGGCAATATTTTGCCGTTTTTCCACGTTTTTGTGAATTTTCAGTTTATGGGTATTAATTCACTATATATACGTAAAAATGATGCAAACACATAATTGATTAGATAATAACCTTAAAAACTTCATTTTCAATCAACTATTTGTTTCTCGTTAAAATACTGAGTAAGAGATTGAAAAGGGGAGAAGTTCTGTTTTTATTGCATATATCGACGTTTCAGCCGGAATAGAGCGGTTTTCGTGTACATCTTCCATCGGTAATATAAACGGAAAATCAGGAACATTTTAGTTAATTCTAATGAAAACACATTGATTTTTATCATTTGTATTGGAAACAACATTGTCATATGTCTTTTCTTGGATCTAAATAATACGAAACCTCGCTCTATGATTTGAAGTTAAAATCCTCATATATGGTAAAATAGTGACTTTTTTCACGTTTTCCATGTAGTGTGATTTTACGTAAATATATTCGTTTTTACCAATATTTCGATACTACTTCATGTAGTATCACGATATGTGATTTGGCCTTCAAATCTCAGAATGTCGCATAATATAGCATTTTAAGCAAGTTTTCTTGCATTTTGTTTCGTACGAAAAATCATCGAATTTAGCAATATTTTGACGATTATCATCCCCTTTTCCTCTATGTGATTTAAACAAAATATCATCGAATTAGGCAATATTTTGCCGTTTTTCCACGTTTTTGTGAATTTTCAGTTTATGGGTATTAATTCACTATATATACGTAAAAATGATGCAAACACATAATTGATTAGATAATAACCTTAAAAACTTCATTTTCAATCAACTATTTGTTTCTCGTTAAAATACTGAGTAAGAGATTGAAAAGGGGAGAAGTTCTGTTTTTATTGCATATATCGACGTTTCAGCCGGAATAGAGCGGTTTTCGTGTACATCTTCCATCGGTAATATAAACGGAAAATCAGGAACATTTTAGTTAATTCTAATGAAAACACATTGATTTTTATCATTTGTATTGGAAACAACATTGTCATATGTCTTTTCTTGGATCTAAATAATACGAAACCTCGCTCTATGATTTGAAGTTAAAATCCTCATATATGGTAAAATAGTGACTTTTTTCACGTTTTCCATGTAGTGTGATTTTACGTAAATATATTCGTTTTTACCAATATTTCGATACTACTTCATGTAGTATCACGATATGTGATTTGGCCTTCAAATCTCAGAATGTCGCATAATATAGCATTTTAAGCAAGTTTTCTTGCATTTTGTTTCGTACGAAAAATCATCGAATTTAGCAATATTTTGACGTTTATCATCCCCTTTTCCTCTATGTGATTTAAACAAAATATCATCGAATTAGGCAATATTTTGCCGTTTTTCCACGTTTTTGTGAATTTTCAGTTTATGGGTATTAATTCACTATATATACGTAAAAATGATGCAAACACATAATTGATTAGATAATAACCTTAAAAACTTCATTTTCAATCAACTATTTGTTTCTCGTTAAAATACTGAGTAAGAGATTGAAAAGGGGAGAAGTTCTGTTTTTATTGCATATATCGACGTTTCAGCCGGAATAGAGCGGTTTTCGTGTACATCTTCCATCGGTAATATAAACGGAAAATCAGGAACATTTTAGTTAATTCTAATGAAAACACATTGATTTTTATCATTTGTATTGGAAACAACATTGTCATATGTCTTTTCTTGGATCTAAATAATACGAAACCTCGCTCTATGATTTGAAGTTAAAATCCTCATATATGGTAAAATAGTGACTTTTTTCACGTTTTCCATGTAGTGTGATTTTACGTAAATATATTCGTTTTTACCAATATTTCGATACTACTTCATGTAGTATCACGATATGTGATTTGGCCTTCAAATCTCAGAATGTCGCATAATATAGCATTTTAAGCAAGTTTTCTTGCATTTTGTTTCGTACGAAAAATCATCGAATTTAGCAATATTTTGACGTTTATCATCCCCTTTTCCTCTATGTGATTTAAACAAAATATCATCGAATTAGGCAATATTTTGCCGTTTTTCCACGTTTTTGTGAATTTTCAGTTTATGGGTATTAATTCACTATATATACGTAAAAATGATGCAAACACATAATTGATTAGATAATAACCTTAAAAACTTCATTTTCAATCAACTATTTGTTTCTCGTTAAAATACTGAGTAAGAGATTGAAAAGGGGAGAAGTTCTGTTTTTATTGCATATATCGACGTTTCAGCCGGAATAGAGCGGTTTTCGTGTACATCTTCCATCGGTAATATAAACGGAAAATCAGGAACATTTTAGTTAATTCTAATGAAAACACATTGATTTTTATCATTTGTATTGGAAACAACATTGTCATATGTCTTTTCTTGGATCTAAATAATACGAAACCTCGCTCTATGATTTGAAGTTAAAATCCTCATATATGGTAAAATAGTGACTTTTTTCACGTTTTCCATGTAGTTTGATTTTACGTAAATATATTCGTTTTTACCAATATTTCGATACTACTTCATGTAGTATCACGATATGTGATTTGGCCTTCAAATCTCAGAATGTCGCATAATATAGCATTTTAAGCAAGTTTTCTTGCATTTTGTTTCGTACGAAAAATCATCGAATTTAGCAATATTTTGACGATTATCATCCCCTTTTCTCTATGTGATTTAAACAAAATATCATCGAATTAGGCAATATTTTGCCGTTTTTCCACGTTTTTGTGAATTTTCAGTTTATGGGTATTAATTCACTATATATACGTAAAAATGATGCAAACACATAATTGATTAGATAATAACCTTAAAAACTTCATTTTCAATCAACTATTTGTTTCTCGTTAAAATACTGAGTAAGAGATTGAAAAGGGGAGAAGTTCTGTTTTTATTGCATATATCGACGTTTCAGCCGGAATAGAGCGGTTTTCGTGTACATCTTCCATCGGTAATATAAACGGAAAATCAGGAACATTTTAGTTAATTCTAATGAAAACACATTGATTTTTATCATTTGTATTGGAAACAACATTGTCATATGTCTTTTCTTGGATCTAAATAATACGAAACCTCGCTCTATGATTTGAAGTTAAAATCCTCATATATGGTAAAATAGTGACTTTTTTCACGTTTTCCATGTAGTGTGATTTTACGTAAATATATTCGTTTTTACCAATATTTCGATACTACTTCATGTAGTATCACGATATGTGATTTGGCCTTCAAATCTCAGAATGTCGCATAATATAGCATTTTAAGCAAGTTTTCTTGCATTTTGTTTCGTACGAAAAATCATCGAATTTAGCAATATTTTGACGTTTATCATCCCCTTTTCCTCTATGTGATTTAAACAAAATATCATCGAATTAGGCAATATTTTGCCGTTTTTCCACGTTTTTGTGAATTTTCAGTTTATGGGTATTAATTCACTATATATACGTAAAAATGATGCAAACACATAATTGATTAGATAATAACCTTAAAAACTTCATTTTCAATCAACTATTTGTTTCTCGTTAAAATACTGAGTAAGAGATTGAAAAGGGGAGAAGTTCTGTTTTTATTGCATATATCGACGTTTCAGCCGGAATAGAGCGGTTTTCGTGTACATCTTCCATCGGTAATATAAACGGAAAATCAGGAACATTTTAGTTAATTCTAATGAAAACACATTGATTTTTATCATTTGTATTGGAAACAACATTGTCATATGTCTTTTCTTGGATCTAAATAATACGAAACCTCGCTCTATGATTTGAAGTTAAAATCCTCATATATGGTAAAATAGTGACTTTTTTCACGTTTTCCATGTAGTGTGATTTTACGTAAATATATTCGTTTTTACCAATATTTCGATACTACTTCATGTAGTATCACGATATGTGATTTGGCCTTCAAATCTCAGAATGTCGCATAATATAGCATTTTAAGCAAGTTTTCTTGCATTTTGTTTCGTACGAAAAATCATCGAATTTAGCAATATTTTGACGTTTATCATCCCCTTTTCCTCTATGTGATTTAAACAAAATATCATCGAATTAGGCAATATTTTGCCGTTTTTCCACGTTTTTGTGAATTTTCAGTTTATGGGTATTAATTCACTATATATACGTAAAAATGATGCAAACACATAATTGATTAGATAATAACCTTAAAAACTTCATTTTCAATCAACTATTTGTTTCTCGTTAAAATACTGAGTAAGAGATTGAAAAGGGGAGAAGTTCTGTTTTTATTGCATATATCGACGTTTCAGCCGGAATAGAGCGGTTTTCGTGTACATCTTCCATCGGTAATATAAACGGAAAATCAGGAACATTTTAGTTAATTCTAATGAAAACACATTGATTTTTATCATTTGTATTGGAAACAACATTGTCATATGTCTTTTCTTGGATCTAAATAATACGAAACCTCGCTCTATGATTTGAAGTTAAAATCCTCATATATGGTAAAATAGTGACTTTTTTCACGTTTTCCATGTAGTGTGATTTTACGTAAATATATTCGTTTTTACCAATATTTCGATACTACTTCATGTAGTATCACGATATGTGATTTGGCCTTCAAATCTCAGAATGTCGCATAATATAGCATTTTAAGCAAGTTTTCTTGCATTTTGTTTCGTACGAAAAATCATCGAATTTAGCAATATTTTGACGATTATCATCCCCTTTTCCTCTATGTGATTTAAACAAAATATCATCGAATTAGGCAATATTTTGCCGTTTTTCCACGTTTTTGTGAATTTTCAGTTTATGGGTATTAATTCACTATATATACGTAAAAATGATGCAAACACATAATTGATTAGATAATAACCTTAAAAACTTCATTTTCAATCAACTATTTGTTTCTCGTTAAAATACTGAGTAAGAGATTGAAAAGGGGAGAAGTTCTGTTTTTATTGCATATATCGACGTTTCAGCCGGAATAGAGCGGTTTTCGTGTACATCTTCCATCGGTAATATAAACGGAAAATCAGGAACATTTTAGTTAATTCTAATGAAAACACATTGATTTTTATCATTTGTATTGGAAACAACATTGTCATATGTCTTTTCTTGGATCTAAATAATACGAAACCTCGCTCTATGATTTGAAGTTAAAATCCTCATATATGGTAAAATAGTGACTTTTTTCACGTTTTCCATGTAGTGTGATTTTACGTAAATATATTCGTTTTTACCAATATTTCGATACTACTTCATGTAGTATCACGATATGTGATTTGGCCTTCAAATCTCAGAATGTCGCATAATATAGCATTTTAAGCAAGTTTTCTTGCATTTTGTTTCGTACGAAAAATCATCGAATTTAGCAATATTTTGACGTTTATCATCCCCTTTTCCTCTATGTGATTTAAACAAAATATCATCGAATTAGGCAATATTTTGCCGTTTTTCCACGTTTTTGTGAATTTTCAGTTTATGGGTATTAATTCACTATATATACGTAAAAATGATGCAAACACATAATTGATTAGATAATAACCTTAAAAACTTCATTTTCAATCAACTATTTGTTTCTCGTTAAAATACTGAGTAAGAGATTGAAAAGGGGAGAAGTTCTGTTTTTATTGCATATATCGACGTTTCAGCCGGAATAGAGCGGTTTTCGTGTACATCTTCCATCGGTAATATAAACGGAAAATCAGGAACATTTTAGTTAATTCTAATGAAAACACATTGATTTTTATCATTTGTATTGGAAACAACATTGTCATATGTCTTTTCTTGGATCTAAATAATACGAAACCTCGCTCTATGATTTGAAGTTAAAATCCTCATATATGGTAAAATAGTGACTTTTTTCACGTTTTCCATGTAGTGTGATTTTACGTAAATATATTCGTTTTTACCAATATTTCGATACTACTTCATGTAGTATCACGATATGTGATTTGGCCTTCAAATCTCAGAATGTCGCATAATATAGCATTTTAAGCAAGTTTTCTTGCATTTTGTTTCGTACGAAAAATCATCGAATTTAGCAATATTTTGACGATTATCATCCCCTTTTCCTCTATGTGATTTAAACAAAATATCATCGAATTAGGCAATATTTTGCCGTTTTTCCACGTTTTTGTGAATTTTCAGTTTATGGGTATTAATTCACTATATATACGTAAAAATGATGCAAACACATAATTGATTAGATAATAACCTTAAAAACTTCATTTTCAATCAACTATTTGTTTCTCGTTAAAATACTGAGTAAGAGATTGAAAAGGGGAGAAGTTCTGTTTTTATTGCATATATCGACGTTTCAGCCGGAATAGAGCGGTTTTCGTGTACATCTTCCATCGGTAATATAAACGGAAAATCAGGAACATTTTAGTTAATTCTAATGAAAACACATTGATTTTTATCATTTGTATTGGAAACAACATTGTCATATGTCTTTTCTTGGATCTAAATAATACGAAACCTCGCTCTATGATTTGAAGTTAAAATCCTCATATATGGTAAAATAGTGACTTTTTTCACGTTTTCCATGTAGTGTGATTTTACGTAAATATATTCGTTTTTACCAATATTTCGATACTACTTCATGTAGTATCACGATATGTGATTTGGCCTTCAAATCTCAGAATGTCGCATAATATAGCATTTTAAGCAAGTTTTCTTGCATTTTGTTTCGTACGAAAAATCATCGAATTTAGCAATATTTTGACGATTATCATCCCCTTTTCCTCTATGTGATTTAAACAAAATATCATCGAATTAGGCAATATTTTGCCGTTTTTCCACGTTTTTGTGAATTTTCAGTTTATGGGTATTAATTCACTATATATACGTAAAAATGATGCAAACACATAATTGATTAGATAATAACCTTAAAAACTTCATTTTCAATCAACTATTTGTTTCTCGTTAAAATACTGAGTAAGAGATTGAAAAGGGGAGAAGTTCTGTTTTTATTGCATATATCGACGTTTCAGCCGGAATAGAGCGGTTTTCGTGTACATCTTCCATCGGTAATATAAACGGAAAATCAGGAACATTTTAGTTAATTCTAATGAAAACACATTGATTTTTATCATTTGTATTGGAAACAACATTGTCATATGTCTTTTCTTGGATCTAAATAATACGAAACCTCGCTCTATGATTTGAAGTTAAAATCCTCATATATGGTAAAATAGTGACTTTTTTCACGTTTTCCATGTAGTGTGATTTTACGTAAATATATTCGTTTTTACCAATATTTCGATACTACTTCATGTAGTATCACGATATGTGATTTGGCCTTCAAATCTCAGAATGTCGCATAATATAGCATTTTAAGCAAGTTTTCTTGCATTTTGTTTCGTACGAAAAATCATCGAATTTAGCAATATTTTGACGTTTATCATCCCCTTTTCCTCTATGTGATTTAAACAAAATATCATCGAATTAGGCAATATTTTGCCGTTTTTCCACGTTTTTGTGAATTTTCAGTTTATGGGTATTAATTCACTATATATACGTAAAAATGATGCAAACACATAATTGATTAGATAATAACCTTAAAAACTTCATTTTCAATCAACTATTTGTTTCTCGTTAAAATACTGAGTAAGAGATTGAAAAGGGGAGAAGTTCTGTTTTTATTGCATATATCGACGTTTCAGCCGGAATAGAGCGGTTTTCGTGTACATCTTCCATCGGTAATATAAACGGAAAATCAGGAACATTTTAGTTAATTCTAATGAAAACACATTGATTTTTATCATTTGTATTGGAAACAACATTGTCATATGTCTTTTCTTGGATCTAAATAATACGAAACCTCGCTCTATGATTTGAAGTTAAAATCCTCATATATGGTAAAATAGTGACTTTTTTCACGTTTTCCATGTAGTGTGATTTTACGTAAATATATTCGTTTTTACCAATATTTCGATACTACTTCATGTAGTATCACGATATGTGATTTGGCCTTCAAATCTCAGAATGTCGCATAATATAGCATTTTAAGCAAGTTTTCTTGCATTTTGTTTCGTACGAAAAATCATCGAATTTAGCAATATTTTGACGTTTATCATCCCCTTTTCCTCTATGTGATTTAAACAAAATATCATCGAATTAGGCAATATTTTGCCGTTTTTCCACGTTTTTGTGAATTTTCAGTTTATGGGTATTAATTCACTATATATACGTAAAAATGATGCAAACACATAATTGATTAGATAATAACCTTAAAAACTTCATTTTCAATCAACTATTTGTTTCTCGTTAAAATACTGAGTAAGAGATTGAAAAGGGGAGAAGTTCTGTTTTTATTGCATATATCGACGTTTCAGCCGGAATAGAGCGGTTTTCGTGTACATCTTCCATCGGTAATATAAACGGAAAATCAGGAACATTTTAGTTAATTCTAATGAAAACACATTGATTTTTATCATTTGTATTGGAAACAACATTGTCATATGTCTTTTCTTGGATCTAAATAATACGAAACCTCGCTCTATGATTTGAAGTTAAAATCCTCATATATGGTAAAATAGTGACTTTTTTCACGTTTTCCATGTAGTGTGATTTTACGTAAATATATTCGTTTTTACCAATATTTCGATACTACTTCATGTAGTATCACGATATGTGATTTGGCCTTCAAATCTCAGAATGTCGCATAATATAGCATTTTAAGCAAGTTTTCTTGCATTTTGTTTCGTACGAAAAATCATCGAATTTAGCAATATTTTGACGATTATCATCCCCTTTTCCTCTATGTGATTTAAACAAAATATCATCGAATTAGGCAATATTTTGCCGTTTTTCCACGTTTTTGTGAATTTTCAGTTTATGGGTATTAATTCACTATATATACGTAAAAATGATGCAAACACATAATTGATTAGATAATAACCTTAAAAACTTCATTTTCAATCAACTATTTGTTTCTCGTTAAAATACTGAGTAAGAGATTGAAAAGGGGAGAAGTTCTGTTTTTATTGCATATATCGACGTTTCAGCCGGAATAGAGCGGTTTTCGTGTACATCTTCCATCGGTAATATAAACGGAAAATCAGGAACATTTTAGTTAATTCTAATGAAAACACATTGATTTTTATCATTTGTATTGGAAACAACATTGTCATATGTCTTTTCTTGGATCTAAATAATACGAAACCTCGCTCTATGATTTGAAGTTAAAATCCTCATATATGGTAAAATAGTGACTTTTTTCACGTTTTCCATGTAGTGTGATTTTACGTAAATATATTCGTTTTTACCAATATTTCGATACTACTTCATGTAGTATCACGATATGTGATTTGGCCTTCAAATCTCAGAATGTCGCATAATATAGCATTTTAAGCAAGTTTTCTTGCATTTTGTTTCGTACGAAAAATCATCGAATTTAGCAATATTTTGACGTTTATCATCCCCTTTTCCTCTATGTGATTTAAACAAAATATCATCGAATTAGGCAATATTTTGCCGTTTTTCCACGTTTTTGTGAATTTTCAGTTTATGGGTATTAATTCACTATATATACGTAAAAATGATGCAAACACATAATTGATTAGATAATAACCTTAAAAACTTCATTTTCAATCAACTATTTGTTTCTCGTTAAAATACTGAGTAAGAGATTGAAAAGGGGAGAAGTTCTGTTTTTATTGCATATATCGACGTTTCAGCCGGAATAGAGCGGTTTTCGTGTACATCTTCCATCGGTAATATAAACGGAAAATCAGGAACATTTTAGTTAATTCTAATGAAAACACATTGATTTTTATCATTTGTATTGGAAACAACATTGTCATATGTCTTTTCTTGGATCTAAATAATACGAAACCTCGCTCTATGATTTGAAGTTAAAATCCTCATATATGGTAAAATAGTGACTTTTTTCACGTTTTCCATGTAGTGTGATTTTACGTAAATATATTCGTTTTTACCAATATTTCGATACTACTTCATGTAGTATCACGATATGTGATTTGGCCTTCAAATCTCAGAATGTCGCATAATATAGCATTTTAAGCAAGTTTTCTTGCATTTTGTTTCGTACGAAAAATCATCGAATTTAGCAATATTTTGACGATTATCATCCCCTTTTTCTCTATGTGATTTAAACAAAATATCATCGAATTAGGCAATATTTTGCCGTTTTTCCACGTTTTTGTGAATTTTCAGTTTATGGGTATTAATTCACTATATATACGTAAAAATGATGCAAACACATAATTGATTAGATAATAACCTTAAAAACTTCATTTTCAATCAACTATTTGTTTCTCGTTAAAATACTGAGTAAGAGATTGAAAAGGGGAGAAGTTCTGTTTTTATTGCATATATCGACGTTTCAGCCGGAATAGAGCGGTTTTCGTGTACATCTTCCATCGGTAATATAAACGGAAAATCAGGAACTAATTCTAATGAAAACACATTGATTTTTATCATTTGTATTGGAAACAACATTGTCATATGTCTTTTCTTGGATCTAAATAATACGAAACCTCGCTCTATGATTTGAAGTTAAAATCCTCATATATGGTAAAATAGTGACTTTTTTCACGTTTTCCATGTAGTGTGATTTTACGTAAATATATTCGTTTTTACCAATATTTCGATACTACTTCATGTAGTATCACGATATGTGATTTGGCCTTCAAATCTCAGAATGTCGCATAATATAGCATTTTAAGCAAGTTTTCTTGCATTTTGTTTCGTACGAAAAATCATCGAATTTAGCAATATTTTGACGTTATCATCCCCTTTTCCTCTATGTGATTTAAACAAAATATCATCGAATTAGGCAATATTTTGCCGTTTTTCCACGTTTTTGTGAATTTTCAGTTTATGGGTATTAATTCACTATATATACGTAAAAATGATGCAAACACATAATTGATTAGATAATAACCTTAAAAACTTCATTTTCAATCAACTATTTGTTTCTCGTTAAAATACTGAGTAAGAGATTGAAAAGGGGAGAAGTTCTGTTTTTATTGCATATATCGACGTTTCAGCCGGAATAGAGCGGTTTTCGTGTACATCTTCCATCGGTAATATAAACGGAAAATCAGGAACATTTTAGTTAATTCTAATGAAAACACATTGATTTTTATCATTTGTATTGGAAACAACATTGTCATATGTCTTTTCTTGGATCTAAATAATACGAAACCTCGCTCTATGATTTGAAGTTAAAATCCTCATATATGGTAAAATAGTGACTTTTTTCACGTTTTCCATGTAGTGTGATTTTACGTAAATATATTCGTTTTTACCAATATTTCGATACTACTTCATGTAGTATCACGATATGTGATTTGGCCTTCAAATCTCAGAATGTCGCATAATATAGCATTTTAAGCAAGTTTTCTTGCATTTTGTTTCGTACGAAAAATCATCGAATTTAGCAATATTTTGACGATTATCATCCCCTTTTTCTCTATGTGATTTAAACAAAATATCATCGAATTAGGCAATATTTTGCCGTTTTTCCACGTTTTTGTGAATTTTCAGTTTATGGGTATTAATTCACTATATATACGTAAAAATGATGCAAACACATAATTGATTAGATAATAACCTTAAAAACTTCATTTTCAATCAACTATTTGTTTCTCGTTAAAATACTGAGTAAGAGATTGAAAAGGGGAGAAGTTCTGTTTTTATTGCATATATCGACGTTTCAGCCGGAATAGAGCGGTTTTCGTGTACATCTTCCATCGGTAATATAAACGGAAAATCAGGAACATTTTAGTTAATTCTAATGAAAACACATTGATTTTTATCATTTGTATTGGAAACAACATTGTCATATGTCTTTTCTTGGATCTAAATAATACGAAACCTCGCTCTATGATTTGAAGTTAAAATCCTCATATATGGTAAAATAGTGACTTTTTTCACGTTTTCCATGTAGTGTGATTTTACGTAAATATATTCGTTTTTACCAATATTTCGATACTACTTCATGTAGTATCACGATATGTGATTTGGCCTTCAAATCTCAGAATGTCGCATAATATAGCATTTTAAGCAAGTTTTCTTGCATTTTGTTTCGTACGAAAAATCATCGAATTTAGCAATATTTTGACGTTTATCATCCCCTTTTCCTCTATGTGATTTAAACAAAATATCATCGAATTAGGCAATATTTTGCCGTTTTTCCACGTTTTTGTGAATTTTCAGTTTATGGGTATTAATTCACTATATATACGTAAAAATGATGCAAACACATAATTGATTAGATAATAACCTTAAAAACTTCATTTTCAATCAACTATTTGTTTCTCGTTAAAATACTGAGTAAGAGATTGAAAAGGGGAGAAGTTCTGTTTTTATTGCATATATCGACGTTTCAGCCGGAATAGAGCGGTTTTCGTGTACATCTTCCATCGGTAATATAAACGGAAAATCAGGAACATTTTAGTTAATTCTAATGAAAACACATTGATTTTTATCATTTGTATTGGAAACAACATTGTCATATGTCTTTTCTTGGATCTAAATAATACGAAACCTCGCTCTATGATTTGAAGTTAAAATCCTCATATATGGTAAAATAGTGACTTTTTTCACGTTTTCCATGTAGTGTGATTTTACGTAAATATATTCGTTTTTACCAATATTTCGATACTACTTCATGTAGTATCACGATATGTGATTTGGCCTTCAAATCTCAGAATGTCGCATAATATAGCATTTTAAGCAAGTTTTCTTGCATTTTGTTTCGTACGAAAAATCATCGAATTTAGCAATATTTTGACGATTATCATCCCCTTTTCCTCTATGTGATTTAAACAAAATATCATCGAATTAGGCAATATTTTGCCGTTTTTCCACGTTTTTGTGAATTTTCAGTTTATGGGTATTAATTCACTATATATACGTAAAAATGATGCAAACACATAATTGATTAGATAATAACCTTAAAAACTTCATTTTCAATCAACTATTTGTTTCTCGTTAAAATACTGAGTAAGAGATTGAAAAGGGGAGAAGTTCTGTTTTTATTGCATATATCGACGTTTCAGCCGGAATAGAGCGGTTTTCGTGTACATCTTCCATCGGTAATATAAACGGAAAATCAGGAACATTTTAGTTAATTCTAATGAAAACACATTGATTTTTATCATTTGTATTGGAAACAACATTGTCATATGTCTTTTCTTGGATCTAAATAATACGAAACCTCGCTCTATGATTTGAAGTTAAAATCCTCATATATGGTAAAATAGTGACTTTTTTCACGTTTTCCATGTAGTGTGATTTTACGTAAATATATTCGTTTTTACCAATATTTCGATACTACTTCATGTAGTATCACGATATGTGATTTGGCCTTCAAATCTCAGAATGTCGCATAATATAGCATTTTAAGCAAGTTTTCTTGCATTTTGTTTCGTACGAAAAATCATCGAATTTAGCAATATTTTGACGTTTATCATCCCCTTTTCCTCTATGTGATTTAAACAAAATATCATCGAATTAGGCAATATTTTGCCGTTTTTCCACGTTTTTGTGAATTTTCAGTTTATGGGTATTAATTCACTATATATACGTAAAAATGATGCAAACACATAATTGATTAGATAATAACCTTAAAAACTTCATTTTCAATCAACTATTTGTTTCTCGTTAAAATACTGAGTAAGAGATTGAAAAGGGGAGAAGTTCTGTTTTTATTGCATATATCGACGTTTCAGCCGGAATAGAGCGGTTTTCGTGTACATCTTCCATCGGTAATATAAACGGAAAATCAGGAACATTTTAGTTAATTCTAATGAAAACACATTGATTTTTATCATTTGTATTGGAAACAACATTGTCATATGTCTTTTCTTGGATCTAAATAATACGAAACCTCGCTCTATGATTTGAAGTTAAAATCCTCATATATGGTAAAATAGTGACTTTTTTCACGTTTTCCATGTAGTGTGATTTTACGTAAATATATTCGTTTTTACCAATATTTCGATACTACTTCATGTAGTATCACGATATGTGATTTGGCCTTCAAATCTCAGAATGTCGCATAATATAGCATTTTAAGCAAGTTTTCTTGCATTTTGTTTCGTACGAAAAATCATCGAATTTAGCAATATTTTGACGTTTATCATCCCCTTTTCCTCTATGTGATTTAAACAAAATATCATCGAATTAGGCAATATTTTGCCGTTTTTCCACGTTTTTGTGAATTTTCAGTTTATGGGTATTAATTCACTATATATACGTAAAAATGATGCAAACACATAATTGATTAGATAATAACCTTAAAAACTTCATTTTCAATCAACTATTTGTTTCTCGTTAAAATACTGAGTAAGAGATTGAAAAGGGGAGAAGTTCTGTTTTTATTGCATATATCGACGTTTCAGCCGGAATAGAGCGGTTTTCGTGTACATCTTCCATCGGTAATATAAACGGAAAATCAGGAACATTTTAGTTAATTCTAATGAAAACACATTGATTTTTATCATTTGTATTGGAAACAACATTGTCATATGTCTTTTCTTGGATCTAAATAATACGAAACCTCGCTCTATGATTTGAAGTTAAAATCCTCATATATGGTAAAATAGTGACTTTTTTCACGTTTTCCATGTAGTGTGATTTTACGTAAATATATTCGTTTTTACCAATATTTCGATACTACTTCATGTAGTATCACGATATGTGATTTGGCCTTCAAATCTCAGAATGTCGCATAATATAGCATTTTAAGCAAGTTTTCTTGCATTTTGTTTCGTACGAAAAATCATCGAATTTAGCAATATTTTGACGATTATCATCCCCTTTTCCTCTATGTGATTTAAACAAAATATCATCGAATTAGGCAATATTTTGCCGTTTTTCCACGTTTTTGTGAATTTTCAGTTTATGGGTATTAATTCACTATATATACGTAAAAATGATGCAAACACATAATTGATTAGATAATAACCTTAAAAACTTCATTTTCAATAAACTGAAAATTCACAAAAACGTGGAAAAACGGTTAAATATTGCCTAATTCGATGATATTTTGTTTAAATCACATAGAGGAAAAGGGGATGATAAACGTCAAAATATTGCTAAATTCGATGATTTTTCGTACGAAACAAAATGCAAGAAAACTTGCTTAAAATGCTATATTATGCGACATTCTGAGATTTGAAGGCCAAATCACATATCGTGATACTACATGAAGTAGTATCGAAATATTGGTAAAAACGAATATATTTACGTAAAATCACACTACATGGAAAACGTGAAAAAAGTCACTATTTTACCATATATGAGGATTTTAACTTCAAATCATAGAGCGAGGTTTCGTATTATTTAGATCCAAGAAAAGACATATGACAATGTTGTTTCCAATACAAATGATAAAAATCAATGTGTTTTCATTAGAATTAACTAAAATGTTTCTGATTTTCCGTTTATATTACTGATGGAAGATGTACACGAAAACCGCTCTATTCCGGCTGAAACGTCGATATATGCAATAAAAACAGAACTTCTCCCCTTTTCAATCTCTTACTCAGTATTTTAACGAGAAACAAATAGTTGATTGAAAATGAAGTTTTTAAGGTTATTATCTAATCAATTATGTGTTTGCATCATTTTTACGTATATATAGTGAATTAATACCCATAAACTGAAAATTCACAAAAACGTGGAAAAACGGCAAAATATTGCCTAATTCGATGATATTTTGTTTAAATCACATAGAGAAAAAGGGGATGATAATCGTCAAAATATTGCTAAATTCGATGATTTTTCGTACGAAACAAAATGCAAGAAAACTTGCTTAAAATGCTATATTATGCGACATTCTGAGATTTGAAGGCCAAATCACATATCGTGATACTACATGAAGTAGTATCGAAATATTGGTAAAAACGAATATATTTACGTAAAATCACACTACATGGAAAACGTGAAAAAAGTCACTATTTTACCATATATGAGGATTTTAACTTCAAATCATAGAGCGAGGTTTCGTATTATTTAGATCCAAGAAAAGACATATGACAATGTTGTTTCCAATACAAATGATAAAAATCAATGTGTTTTCATTAGAATTAACTAAAATGTTCCTGATTTTCCGTTTATATTACCGATGGAAGATGTACACGAAAACCGCTCTATTCCGGCTGAAACGTCGATATATGCAATAAAAACAGAACTTCTCCCCTTTTCAATCTCTTACTCAGTATTTTAACGAGAAACAAATAGTTGATTGAAAATGAAGTTTTTAAGGTTATTATCTAATCAATTATGTGTTTGCATCATTTTTACGTATATATAGTGAATTAATACCCATAAACTGAAAATTCACAAAAACGTGGAAAAACGGCAAAATATTGCCTAATTCGATGATATTTTGTTTAAATCACATAGAGGAAAAGGGGATGATAATCGTCAAAATATTGCTAAATTCGATGATTTTTCGTACGAAACAAAATGCAAGAAAACTTGCTTAAAATGCTATATTATGCGACATTCTGAGATTTGAAGGCCAAATCACATATCGTGATACTACATGAAGTAGTATCGAAATATTGGTAAAAACGAATATATTTACGTAAAATCACACTACATGGAAAACGTGAAAAAAGTCACTATTTTACCATATATGAGGATTTTAACTTCAAATCATAGAGCGAGGTTTCGTATTATTTAGATCCAAGAAAAGACATATGACAATGTTGTTTCCAATACAAATGATAAAAATCAATGTGTTTTCATTAGAATTAACTAAAATGTTCCTGATTTTCCGTTTATATTACCGATGGAAGATGTACACGAAAACCGCTCTATTCCGGCTGAAACGTCGATATATGCAATAAAAACAGAACTTCTCCCCTTTTCAATCTCTTACTCAGTATTTTAACGAGAAACAAATAGTTGATTGAAAATGAAGTTTTTAAGGTTATTATCTAATCAATTATGTGTTTGCATCATTTTTACGTATATATAGTGAATTAATACCCATAAACTGAAAATTCACAAAAACGTGGAAAAACGGCAAAATATTGCCTAATTCGATGATATTTTGTTTAAATCACATAGAGAAAAAGGGGATGATAATCGTCAAAATATTGCTAAATTCGATGATTTTTCGTACGAAACAAAATGCAAGAAAACTTGCTTAAAATGCTATATTATGCGACATTCTGAGATTTGAAGGCCAAATCACATATCGTGATACTACATGAAGTAGTATCGAAATATTGGTAAAAACGAATATATTTACGTAAAATCACACTACATGGAAAACGTGAAAAAAGTCACTATTTTACCATATATGAGGATTTTAACTTCAAATCATAGAGCGAGGTTTCGTATTATTTAGATCCAAGAAAAGACATATGACAATGTTGTTTCCAATACAAATGATAAAAATCAATGTGTTTTCATTAGAATTAACTAAAATGTTTCTGATTTTCCGCTTATATTACTGATGGAAGATGTACACGAAAACCGCTCTATTCCGG